>JBDJHY010263464.1:0-10468 GCA_039654485.1 Withania somnifera
TTTGTTGTATTGATGGGGTTGTTTCATGGATTGACCCTTTGCTTTTATTTGTCTTGGTGATGAATCTTTTGATGTAGGAAATTCAAGGCGAGTTGCCATGGTGTATCTTATTTGTGGATGATGTTGTTTTAATTGACGAGGCTAGCGAAAGAGTTAATGTTAAGTTGGAAGTTTGGAGAAAAACCCTCGAGTATAAATGGTCTAGGTTGAGCAGGATCAAGACAAAATATTTGGAGTGTGAGTTTGTGAGGTGGTGCATGAGGATGATGTGATACTGAACCTTGATACTTTAGGTCATTCAAAAGAGAGATAGTTTCAAGTATCTTGGGTTTATGATCTAGGAAAATAGTGAGATTGACGAGGATGTCACTCATTCTATTGGTGCAAGGTGGACGAAATGGAGGCTTGCATCTCGGGTATTTTGTGATAAAAAAGGTGCCTCTTATACCTAGAGACAAGTTTTACAGAGTGGTTGTTAGACCAGTAATGCTATATGGGGTTGGGTGTCGGTCAATCAAGAACTCCTACATAAAAAAAAATGAAGGTGTCAAGATGAGGATGTAATGATGGTTGTATGAATTTACTATGAGAGATAGGATGAGGAATGATGTTATTTGAGATAAGGTGGGAGTGACTTTCGTGGAAGATAATATCGAAAGTGAGGTTGAAATGAGCCGTAATCAGGAGTGGCACGGATGCCTCAGTGCGTAGGTGTGAGATGTTGCTATGCATGGAGTCAGGCGAGGTAGAGGTAGAGTGAAGAAATAATGGAGGGGGTGATTAGACATGACATGAAACAGTTACAACTTACCGAGGACATGACCCTAAATTGAAAGGTATGGAGGGCGGCGGGTATTAGGGTAGAAAGTTAGTAGGATTGAGGTCTTTTTTTAATAGATGGATTTCTTTGTTTTGTCTTTCGTGCTAGGAGTTGTAGTGCTTTCGGGTAGATCATTTGTAGTAGTCTTGCTTCTGCTATTAGATATTGCGATGGTACTGTTTTGTTCCTTTGTGTTGTCCTTTTCTAAGTCTGTTTTTGTTTAAGTCGAGGGTCTATTGGAAATAACCTCTCTATCTCACTTTTGAGTTAATGATACAGGCTGCGTACACTTTACCTTCCCCAGACCCCGCTTTGTGGGAATATACTGTGTATGTTGTTACTTTTAGCTACAAAATTACTATGGACAATAATTTTATCAAATATGAACGCAACATGATTAAATCCTAGTTATTGGATGAAATTGTCAAGATTATTATAATCATAATTTGAAGTACTAAAAATCCTAGTTATTGGATGAAATCTTCAAGATTATTATAATCATAATTATAATTTGAAGTACTATATTGTTCTCTTAAAATAAGTATTTATTTTAATGAACTCCTATTCTATTTATTTAGATCAAACATATAAAGTAATTTTTAAAACCTAAAACTATTAAAATATATCTAACCTAACTATTTTCTATGGTGATTTTTTTAGTTATAATATGGACAATGCTTACGCGTTATCACAAAATTACTCCCATGCGAATAAGGAATACCATGGATGAACATCTCCATACACGAATGTGATAGTAACAAATTCTTTCTTTAATTAGATTTGGAATTGGAATTGGAATTCAGAAGTAGTAATTTTTTAAATTCCACTTTTAATTATGATTTTTATTTACCCAAATAGTGAATAAGAATATGGTAGAATTATACTAAATGGGTGTATAAGTTGTTCAATGTTTTAGAGATATGTTCGTCACTCAATGTTGTTCTTTGTACTTCTATAATAATATAAATATAGATAATAGAGGGAAAAAGGATTCAAAAGGTTGAGTATGTGCTTGAAATAGATTTAGAATTAAGGAAAGGAATGAGGCATGAACATAAAAGCTTCTGTTCACAAAGTTTGTGAAAGTATTGGCTTATTCGTAGGAGAGCTGAAGGGGGGCTCTTTTAAGTAGAATTTGAGTACCATGAGAAAAAAAATAGCTAGATAAATAAGACAGGGATTGCATGGACTCGTCAACCTACCTCCGTGGGGTGGGGTAGGAAAGAGGGGTTATAGAACTTCAATATAAAAAATACTAATTGGATGTAATGCTTGGTATATAAACAGATGCAATCAAGTCTTTTGCTCAAATCACTCAAAAGGTAAATTGGGTCTGAACAGAGTTAAAAGGCAAGTTTGATTACACGTATTCATAGTCTTAAATGTAGCAGAAATTGTAAGAAGTCTTTTTCCTTTTGGATATCCGATAAATTCCACACGGCTAGTGGCACACGGTTAGAAAAGCTGGTGAACAGTGACCCCCTCAATCCCCGAGAAAAGTCTTTTAAGAAACGTGTGAACTGAGGATTTGATTCTTTTAATGCCGCCAACTTGCGGATAGTTGCATGAGACCTCTTGAAGTTTCTTGAAATTGGAAGAACAAATGAAATTCTCCTAAAAGGTTATCAATGTAATTAAGTAGATTACTGGTGGTTCTTATTCCCTGTTGTACTGCCATCTTCAAGTTGAAAATGGTTGATTTAGGTTACTAAGCTGTTGGTGCCATTAATTTGGAGCCTGTCCTGGGTTATATGTGATCTTAATTCTCTGCGGGGATTGCTGGTGTTTGAACTAAATCAAGTTTACTAGTTGGTCACTGTCAGTTATTAAAATATGAATGAATGGTATTAATATGTGCAAGTGTTGTCTGCCATCATTCACCTCAGCCATTTTTATGTTCTTTTAATCCTTAGTTGTGCTGGAGTGGAGGTTTGAGAAGCTTTCTTACGCTTTGGTTATTTTACTTCTTTGAAAGTAAGCTGACTGACCTTGAGTCTGTTTCTTTACTGATTTTCGACAGCAATATGCTTTGCAGGCATACATCTTCTGTTCTTAAAACCAAGCCAAAGAAGAAGACGAAGAAAAAAAAGTTCAAATCTTTGAACAAAGGAGGTCTGGCTTCTGATTGTCAAGCTTTGAAGGAAGAGTCTTCTATAGAGTTGATGCCCATAGATGACGATATTCTATCCAGTGAGCCGGTTACGACGCCTGATTCTGCTCAACCTAGAAAGCGTAAACTAGATGCAAATGATGATGCTAAAGGATCCAAGAAGTCTAAAAACCTAAAGTCATCCTCGGAGGTATCTTCTCTGGCAATACACACAACATCTCATGGAAAGCGGCAGGTTGAATCTAAAGAGTTGAAGCAGTATGATGTTGGCACCATGAACATTGAACTCAGACTAATAAGCAGAAGCAAGATGGGAGGGAAAATCTCAATCAGTCCAATGCCTGTAAAACGAGTTGTTACTATTAAATCAGAAAGGCCTATTAGAAAAGGTAAAACATGGCCCAGAGATTATTTTCCGTCAGCTGATTCATGGTTGCCTCAAGAAGATGCTATACTTTGTGCTTCTGTTCATGAGTATGGTCCTTACTGGAGCTTAGTAAGTGATATCTTGTACGGAATGACCGCTGGTGGAGTTTATAGAGGAAGATATCGTCACCCTCTTCATTGTTGTGAGAGGTTTAGGGAACTCATACAGAGATATGTGTTAGCCGCAGACAGTGTAAATGATAGATCCAACAATACTGGCTTTATAAAAGGTCTTCTCAAAGTGACTGAGGTAAGCTAGAATCTATTTCATCTCCCTTGCTTTTGGAGGAGATTATTAAATAAAAAAATAGAAGTAAAGAAACAAAACAAAAAGGAACACTTTACTATATTGAGGTCTCATTTGTTTTCACATAATGAAGATCTGAATCTTAGCCCATTAAGTGTGTGTTTTTAAGGTCTGAATCTTAATCATTCACATTCATCCTATTTGTGTGTTTACTTAGTTTCCTTATAAAGCCTCTTAATAGGTCTGAAAGGATTGCGGATGATTCAGATCTATAACAAGTCTTAACAACATTCACAACATTTTAAGATAAGCTTATCTTTTAATTGTTACTCCTTTGTTTTATAGAATTTGACCTGATTATTTTACAGTTAATTATTTAAATTATCTTATACTTGAACCATAGAAGCGGAACAAGATTTTATTTTGCTAGATATTTTTCTTATCAAAATATTAAATTATGTTGAATTCTTAAAAAAATTCATGTTACCTTGTTATAGTAGTTCTTTATATTAGATATATAACTGTTATTTGCATTTTTGTTAGTAATTCTTTTTATCAGATAAAAATATTGAAAATATTATTTTCTATCTAAAACATATTTATTTTGTTGCAATGAAATTTTTATAATAATTCAAATATAGAGAGAATATTGTAATATTCAAATGTGCATTCAGATTCTGACATTTAGATCATCTTAATATTCAAATCTGTATTCAAATTCAGACGTCTTATCATAATGAAAACAAATGAGGCCTAAATGACACCAACATACTCTTTAAGTGGATTCGAAAGCAACATGAATCAAACAGAAGACATCATCAGTCAAAGAATCGAACAAAGGTTTAAGGAAACTAAGAATAATTTCCAGTTCCTCCCTTTATTCTTGTGTTGAGGGTGGAGACCTTGCAAAGAATGCACTAAAGACCCACTCAAAGCTTACTTAGGATGATTCAACCTTCTCAAAGTTTACTTAGGTTGGTTCAAAATGGACTAAACAGTGGGCCAAAAAGCTATATTACTCGGACTCTTCAAAAATATCGACAGATGTGTCTTCGATTCATTAAATTTAGTGTATTTTTGGAGTATCCGAGACGGGTGCGGCATCAAAAGTGAAGAGTCCGCACAACTTATCCAAGAAGGATTCGACAATAATGATATCCCCACATACCAAAACTAGCTGTCACTCCACAAGTTATCAGAGATGTAAGGATTGATAACTAAGGATTGATAACTGATAATAATTTTTATTTAATTGATAATCATATAAAGCAGACGATTTTTGCCCTTTGCATCAAAGCTCAAACTTCCTCCATGCCCCCCTCCCGCCCCACCCCACACACACCTAAGAAGCACACTCTATAATACGAGGTAAAATTTGATTGGCTGCGTGTGCAGTCAAACAGGCGATTTTAAAAATCTCTTACCAAGTTTTAATTCTTTCTTTGTTTTATTTTAATTTGTCTAATCACCAAACAAAACTAATAATCCTTGTTTTTCTTTATTATGACTATATATAATATCAAACAAATATACATATATATATATATAGAAATATTTTGATCATATGAGCTATATACCTAGCTTAAATTAACCCAAGTTTCTGATGAGCTGGTATTGTTTTAATGTACTAATTATGTGACTTCTATTAACTAGCACGAAGGTTGTTGATTTGGTCAATGTATCTACAATATTCGTTAGCATTGAACTTCATCAAAGTCTGAGGTATCCCAACTACGAAATCCATGAAAATATGTTCCCACTTCCACTTAGATATAGACAGTTCTCTGGGTCATTTCATCCCGTCTCTAGTGTTCACACTTCACCTCTTGGAAATTCAAACGCTTGGATACATACTCCAGTTGTTCCGTTTCATCCTACACCATTATAATGCTACTTCAAATCATGATACATCTTTGCTACCCCCGGATGAATAGAATATCTCAAACTATGAGCTTCCTTCGTGATTGCTCTGGTCAAATCAGCAGCTCCAGGAACACAAACCTGATCTTTGATCCTCAAAATTTCCTAGTTGAGGATTGCTTACTTAGCTTCACTTTCAACACTTAATTTCAAATTATGCATGACTTCTCATCTTCATGTTCTCTAGCCTTAATCTGCTCTATCAATAGTTTCTATGCTCAACACAAGTTAGAACTCGATGCGGCTCAAAAATAAGTTTCACGAAGCTATCAAAATCTGAACATTCATAGACAAAGATTGCTCATTGACAAATGGTCTACGTTGCATGTAGAATTCTATAAAGCATGGCTAGTTGTTTTAACCTAGTAATAGAGAAGAACATATTATGTAGTGAATGTTTCTTCCGCTCCCCCCTGATTAGTCTTTGATTTCCTAATTGGAAGATGATAAGATACTCTTCTTCCTCTTAGAAGGCCTTTTACATGAATTTTCTTCCTTTGGATTAAGATTATCTTTAACTTCTTCTTTGGTTGAAAGTCCTGCCAACACAGAAGTCTCGGATGAATTTATCATCGGGAAAAAAGAAATTTCTTCTTGGCTGGCGAGAAATCCTTTGAATTAACAGATGGTGGAGAGGCCATACATGCTGGTTCATCCTAATATAGCAAAGACACCAATTCTCCAGCAGGCTTAGAATAGACGCTGAAAACCTATGATGGGTTAGTGAAGAACTCAAATCAGCATTATGGAGCAAAAGAAACATATGTAAAGGATGGGAGGGAAGATTCAATCTTATGTATGATCTCTAAATTTCAACAATTTTTGGCCTTTTCTTGAGAATCAAATCCTGGTTGGGTGATATGGAAATCTTATGTAATTATCCCACATCAGATTACAACTGCGGTTGGGGTGAAGTGGTGGAGAAGATCCTCAGGCTTTTGGATAAACCTTGCAATCTAGCTTTAGGTCAGTTCATTAGCGATGAAAGGTCTTACGTAGATGCGATGAACGTAAACAAATGCTCGACAGGAGAACCTTAAATTCCTATCTTGTTACCATATCGGTAAATTCGGTGTTCCCTTTTTTGAGAATGGTAATAGTATATTCATCAACACAATTCTGGCGTCCAAATTTACTAAAGAGATCAGTGAGTCATACTATCCTTTCCTACCTACAGGGACTCCATAAATTTTAATAAAGGCTCTGCTTCTTCTATAAAAAATTCTTTACACCAGAAATCAAAAACAGAATTAATTGAAGCTTAATCTTTTGTAAAGAACTCTGTTGTCCTCAAATGCCTAGCATTCCTTTCTTTCCAAACACTGCACCATATGCAAACTAGAATAGCCCTCCACTATTTCTTAGTTATCAACATTCCTTCCTTCACTGTTTCAGCGTCTTAGTAGATCCAAATTACTCTTGCTATAACCAAATTCACTTTCTCCAAAGTCAAAAAACAATTGCAACAGTTGATCTGTTACTCTGCAATGTAGAAACAGAGGACTCCTGTCTTCCTGGGTCTACTGTATAGGGAACACCTGGAGGTAATTTGCCAGCCTCTTTTTTGCCGATTCTCATGAGTAAGACATTCCTTGTTAGCAACCATCCATGCAAAGCATGTCGCATAAAAAAGGATTTACGCCTTCTAAATTCTTCTCCAAGGCCATCCTTCCTGTTGGATACCTCCATTGGTTAACCATCTGTACGCCCTGACACTGTCTCATCTTGCTGTCCCCTTTCTGTGCGAAGACAGGTTTCACTGGATGTTCCTTTGAAAGATTCAAGAGATTCTGTAAGTTCAGCAGCCATGTCTACCTCCCAATCGTTTAAGAGCTCCTAAAATGCAGATTCCACCCTTGGTGATTCCAGGCCTCCCGGTGTGTGTCTTTGATTTCTAGCCAGCGTGTATTAACTCTGGGAATGTAATCCTGAGATCCCCCACCTTGAAGCCTGTGTTAGTTGCTAACTCTTCCCAAAAGTTTCTGATTTTCTCCAATTGCTTACACCATAGGCTAGTCTAACTGGTTTTGTACGCCAATTATTTCCTGTCCATACTTTTGAAAGATAACTTTCCTCCACGGTGATCTTTTCCCTATAGTGTACCTCCATAGACACTGAATTAACAAAATTTTTTTAGGAAGCTTGAAACTTCAGAGATCCCTTCAGACACCTGTTCGGGCGCGAAAATAGGAGTTATCCACACCTGGTTTCTTGTTTGATGGAGGTTAACAGCGTGAAACCCCTCTCTCTCATAATCAATTTCTCTTTGAACTCCCATTTAGGCAAGAGACGGAAAAAGCCAAGGACGGATATTGGTTTTGGAATGGCAGAAGATCGGCAAATGGTGGTTGCAGTGGCCAGTAACTTACTACGTAATGAGCAGATTGTTGATGGATCAGAGCATTTTGCATTCCCATGCATGCATGCCAGAAAATGGTGTGAAGGACACATCATCCCTGACGAAGATACCAAGAGAAAGTTCTCACCTTCTCCGGGGATCATAAATTTGTGAAGAATTTGGAACATAAATCTCAGAGGAACATAAATCTCAGTGGAACATAAATCTCAGAGGATTGAACTGGGTTTCTGAAATTGGTATTATCACTAAAGACCAAACCTGTTGCAGCTTCTGGGAAAGCTTCAAGGGTATAGGTTATGGACCAGACTTCCCTTCCAAAGCCTATGGGAAAAATCTTGCGAAGCTTTTGGAATGAAGGTCATTGGGTTTGAACAAGGAATGGTTGATATGATTTTGAAGATGGAACTGAAGAGGAACAACTTTTACACCAAAGAAGCAGGATGAGGGCCAGGGAAGAAAACTATAAAGAAAGGGAAATTGAGGTAAAGAAACTCAAAATCCCAGTCAACTATGAAAAAGAGAATTGCAGTTCGAGGAAAGGCTTATAAGGGGTAGGAAGCGAAAAGCTCTTTCAGAACGAAAGTCAAAGCTATTAGCTGGAACTTGCGAGGGCTAAATGCTAGTAGTAAGAAATGTGCTGTCAAATCCTTGGTACAAAAGTAGAAGCAGACAATTTATGTATGCGGGAAATAAAATTAAGGACTTAAACTGGCCTTAACTTGACATATTTGGGGTTCTGGATGGGTGGATTGGGAAGAAATCAAAGGCAATTGTTTTGATGGTGGGATTACTATCGTCTGGGATAAGAGATTATGGACATGTACTGATGTGCAAAAGTGTGTTGAGCGCTTCGCCTTGCTTTGTGTGTGTTTCACTGTCGTCATCAAGTTACTAAGACATACTTTTCCTTGTCAATGAGTCTCTTTCAAAAGAGGCGACACTAAACAATTGATATTTCATTTTATCATAACTGTTTTTCAATTTCTTTGTGCATATAGTTGTTATTCATGCTTATAACTGTTAGTATTGGACTAAACATAACAATTATGCTTTTATTTGTGCTTTAAGCCCCAACGTACCTTAAAGTGTTTTTTGCGCTTTTCGCTTTTGATAACACTGCAATGAACACTTTTGACTCTGAATGAGTTAGCCCTCTCAAAGATCATCTCAAACCACTTGCCTGTTGTGCTGGGTTGTGGAGATTGGTCTACAAATGCTTTCTATTTTATATTTGAAACTGTGGTTTACAACATGAAAATTTCAGTGTGAAGATTACAGAAAGGTGGCCTTGATTTTATTCCTTTCCAAAAACAGAAGCATCTTCAAACGACATCCCCATACGGAACTGAGATTGTTGTGGCAAAGTAGAAACAAGGAGAGCTAAAGCCTTGGAGTAACTACTGTTACTAGCAATTAACCAAAGAAAGGATTAAAAACCAAGTTGAGAAAGAAAGTATGCTAAATGAAAACTAAAATCTGTCACTGGCAAAGGAAGAAAAGATCTCCTAGAAACAAAAGTTGTGCTTATGGCTTAAGGAGGGGATAGGAATACTAAGCTTCAAAGAAAATTGCCAAATCTTACCGGAGATAAAATTGCATAGTTTGATTAACGGAAGCTGATGAGATGACTGATGTTGCTCTCATAGAAAATAAGGTTTTGGATTGGAAAATGAAAACTGGTGAAGCTGAACTTTTATTCAAGTTAGATATGAAAAAGCTTTTGATAAACTATTCTTACCTTTTCTCAATCCTCAGACTGGTGGATTTTGGAGAGAGCGATCAGATGGATCTTATATTGCATCACTACAGTAAAGTATGTACTCCCTTGTTACCATAAGTCTACCAGGTTTCTTTTTCCCCAAGAGAGGGATCAGGCAGAGGACCCTCTATTTTCCTCTCTTTATATGGATATGGAAGGACTTAGTAGAATGCTTGAAAAAGCCAAGCCAGCTCATGTGGTTTGAAGGGTTCATACCCAGTTCTGTGTTGCACCTAATATTTGCAAATGATACACTCACTTCTGTGGACCAGAAAGGTCTTAATTCTCAAGTCCTTTGTCTAAACCTTACTCTTGTGATATTTGAGGCAATGTCTGGTCTACACTTGAATATGCTCGAAAGTGTTATCTACTGGTGAATATGGTTTCAAGTCTGGAGTGAGAAGGCATTTTGGGCTGAAGCACAAACTTCTTTCCCACTACCTATTTGGGCCTGGCTTTAGGTGCCAAACACAAATCCACACAGATCTGGAATGCAGTTACTGAGGAATTCAAGAAAAACCCGGCCACATGGCACAAACAATACTTGTCTCACAAAGATTCAGAAGCAGCTAGACAGAAAGAAGGCAAATTCTATGGGAAGCAAACAGTCTGGGTAACAAGAACCATCTGGTAAAATAGTCTAAAGTCAAACTTGTTGAAGCACTTGGTGGACTTGGAGTCGATGACCTAAGTCTTGCACTATAAAAACTATTGTTATGAAAAGCAAAAAAATGTCAACAAGCTCTAAGGTCAACTGGGGCTTTAAGTGCAAACTGCAAATAAAACGTGGACTTCAATGAAAAAAGGTGCAAAGGGAGAAAAGAGAC
>JBDJHY010263474.1:0-10468 GCA_039654485.1 Withania somnifera
ACTGGTCATCTAACTCAAACAAAGATATTGCCTCATGAAGCTTGTCCCTCAAACGAAGGAAAATCTGTTAAATCTCTCTTCTCATTAGCTATGAACTTAACACCATAAACTGATAACTGATAAAATGGGCCTTATACTCGAATACGGACATCTTCCCTTTCTCTAGTCCTGTTAACTCGTCTCTCAGATGATCTTGCTCAGCCCTGAAAACAAACTCTCATAAATATCTTATAGAACTCACTCCAGGTCAGCTGAGGCGACCCTTCTAGCCTAAAAATTGTGAAATCTCTCCACCACTGCTTAGCCACACCACACATCTAAGTAGTGGGGTAGGCTAATCCATGTGTCTCAAGAATACCAAGGTTTCTCAACCTTTCCTCACACTCAGCAATAAACTTATCGGCATCCTCTCCCGAAACTCCAATAAACTGAGGGAGATCCAATTCCAGAAATCTAGTCAGGAGCCTCTACTCCGAATCTTTCATTGTTGGTTATGGCGTAACAATAGGAGCAACAATTAGAATAAGAAAAACATAAGTCGATATAGGAGATGTCACTAGCCAGAGTGATAGGAATGGCTGCACTGGCGGGCCGGGGGAGGAACTATAGTTGTGAGTTCTACCCCTGAAGTAGATTCACCGAAAGATTCCTCCTAGGTGGACATTTGTGCCCTGGGTATAGGAGGACCTTATAAGCACTAAGAAACTGCTAGAGAATATACTGATATCTAAAGTAGACGGTAGAATTGGTGTTGGAATAGGTGCTACAGGTATTGCGGGGTCTCTGAAGTAAAGTTTGGAATCATCACCTTCGTTAGTGCTGTAGTAGGAACTAAAGTTGTCTATTGTGTCATTGAGTCGGAGGGCTCGCTGATCTTTGTAGAAGAAAATCGTTTACACTGTATCTGCTAAGGAATAAGGATAATAACTGAGAATTTTTTAGAAACTACCTAGGATATATGCACAACATAGGATTCATAAAGAGGGTTTGCCAAAAGTAACCAAAATATTCCTATCAGAATTTTCTCCAGCATTTTCGAACAACTTTGCACTCCTATATTTCTCCATATCCTCGTGAAGATAAGTCACAAAAGTCTCTACACCAATCCGCAGGACTTTACTTGAAATTTGCTCTATACACTGACACTAGGGGAAACCTAGGGCTCTGATACCAAACTATCATGACCCGATTTATTAGATTATGATGGCACCTACTATCCTACTAGTAAGAGAACCAACCTTCTACCTGAAGGCAAAGCGGAGGGCTACTATAGCAACATCATAATGTACAAGTATCGATAAAAAAGGTATAAATAAAGGAAATATAACCAAAACAGCAGAATAATACAACAAAATCAACAAAACACCCAAGACCCGATATCTGTGTATATAAATGTAGAGACACTAAGTAAAGAATGCAAGTACAAGGTCTACACTACAAGCCTATCTTTGAGTCCACAAAAGAGACAAAAAGCAATCCAAAAAAAGAAGGAACAGATGGATACCAAAGCTCACCCTGTATCTCTAAAGTCAACACCAAGGAAGCACAAACGTCAACCCGTAAGTCAATATCGGGCACTAGTACTTGGTGTGTACGAGGGGAACACAAGTGCAGTATGAGTATAAGTTGCCAAAGCAACTAGTGACCAATAGGCTTCAAGGGGCCACCAGGCATATAACAAACATAGAAGCAGTAAATAATAGGAATAATAGAAATTAACTTCACAGAAGCAAGTGATATAACACAAATGCTAGCTACCAGATAAAAACCAACGAGATAGATAGAGCATGGCATTGCTAGCTAAGATACAAAATAGGATCTCAGGCAAGAAGGATAGAACGTACACGAGGTCCTTTTAGCAATACAAAAATTAATAATAGTAATAGCAAAAGAACAGGTAGCACAGGTGATCAAGGGACATGGGCGGTATACCGATCACCTAGAGAGAAAAGAAAAGGAAGAATAAACAAATAGCACCATGCACAAATATCCCACATAGCTAAGAAGATTAACAGTAAAGTTTAAAACTGGATAAGCAGTAAATATAGTAATACAGTAAGTAAATTAACACTCCCAAGAGCTCATAAGAATGGAAGCATACATGGAAGTCACACTCACCCATCGCTATCCCATGCTAGCAGAGGTATACTAAAGTAAACATGTGAAGAAAATAAAACAACCACACAATGTCCCAGTTCCTGTGTACATTTCTCTCTCTAGTACACATAGGCCCAAAAAGAAGGAACAATGGAAGGGATAAGCCCCATATATCAATTCTGCGATGTATACATTTCCTCTAATTACCACAGCCAAGAGGCAAGGTCCATGGAGGTACACCCTCCATGCACAAAACTCTAATGCCATCACAATCTCACATCCTAGAGCACAGATTCTCAAAAAGTCTCATAATCAGGAAAAAAATGCCTCAGAGCAATAGTCTCATCGTACCATAATATCGAAAAATTAGGACACCCTGTGCCACAATATAACAGTATAAACAAGTTCCTCAATATAACAGTATAATTATAGTTTCCATATTAATAGGCGTGATAAGTATAGAAAATTTGTACTCACTACTGCACAAAGATGAACTCAAGTGCAAATGGCTGTACTCACTACTGAATAGAGTCAGACTCGATTCTCAGAGTAAGTAATCAAATGATAGCACCTGGTGCTAGGATGTGAAGCTTGGTCTAAACAAGGAAAAGAGTGGTACCGGGTGCTCGACACACAAGTCCAAATTAGGTAAATCATCTATGAACTTATATTCTTATCAGAAAGTTCGATGTTATCACATTTTATGCAATTATTCATTATTATTAATACTGCAGGGTAACTAGCCTCCATGGCTCAAAAGTGAAATGATGATATGGGCCCCAGCCCGAAATGCACTCTCAAACGAAGACCATGGCTCACTCGCGGTATGAATGCAGCAGCACAATCAATTACTATAGCTAACATATACCCTACACATGCTTTACTAAGCTACAACTAGCATCACAATACACCATCCCATACTCGAGGGAAAAAACAAAAAGCCAATCCAGGCATTAGCATTCTACTACTTCCAGAGTCACCCTACTGCTATCACAAGGCTAGTACTAGGATATAGGCATCATAATACATCAAGCGCTAATCAGGGAAGGAACCAGAACAAACTAAGAAGAGGTCCAACAACATGGTAACAACCTAGAAAATCCAACCCACAGATGTTATTTAGTACAATTATGTAATCGATACACCTAGAGAAATCCCCATGGAGACTACCTATCATCCAATATTAATGCGCTGAAACCTCTAAATATCAGTTTGACTAATATCAACTGACCTTGAACAACTCTAAAATAGACAAAACATGAATACAGGAGTCAATACGGGTCTAATGGTACAATTTATACTAAATTCCATACTTGGCTAAAAACTGATCCTAAAACAGGCTCATGGTCCCCGCTAGCCGGACACAAAAATAAACTTCACCATAGGGTCCCTAGTATTACCAGGAAGCGATACTCAAAAATTGAGCAGGAGAAGAGCGAGGGAAAGGCCTCAAATGACCCGGATTTGAAATTAAGCTATAAAATATTGTATAAATCAAGGAGCTAAAATACGAAGAAACGCGTACCAAGAACTGAATGAAACTTGATTATGTGGTGAAAATAAGTGCAATGCACCAGAAATCACTAGATACTTGCTAAGAATTTAGAGTAAAAGCTAGTACTTTAGCTTGTAGTTGTTAATGAAGGAATTACAAGCTTAGGAAAGAGAAAATGCACTTACCAAAGGAGAGGAAACAAGGTGAACCTTCCCAACAATTCCCCCTTCACTGACTTGATAAAGGCTTAGGAGAATTTTTGTCTAGAAAGAGGAAAGATTGAGAAAAAGATAGTGCAAATGACTGAAGTATAGAGGTTCTGCTGTAATTTATTTGGCTACAATGTGGCACAATAGCTCTAAATAGAGGAAACCAGGAATAGAGCGATCACTCCAAGGAAGTGTGATTGATCTAAAGAGGGAAAAAGGAAAAAGAAAAATTACTGTGATCGCGCAGCAAGAGCGCAATCACACTAAAGGAGGAAAGATCAGCAATTGCTGTAATCATGCAGCTGGAGCGCGGTTGTGCTAAATGACAAAAAAAGAGATTTTTCTATGATCGTGCAGAATAAGAACAATCACGAGAGTATCTGAAATTGTAAAAAAATCTGCAACTAAAAGATTTTTCAAACAAAGCCATACAATTAAAATGGATTCCAAAAATAACAAATCAAGTATGCATCTTGCATGAAAATCACATTTCGAACACAACAAAATAGACAACGGAGGTTGTTTGAACTAAAAGGATCCCTAAACAAAAACTGACCAAAAGAGGCAAGTTTACAACTTGCCACAAACGCACCCAGAATGAGCCGGACACCTCGAGAACCACACCAAAGGTCAAACTATCCCAAAGTCAACATTCCAGAGCTGATGGAAATGTCAAATTTCTGATTCGGTACTCCGATCACCGGTAGACCACCCAGGCTCCGAAATGAGCTATTGCTAAACTGAAATTCCACAAAATAGCTCAAAGTCAAAATAAATACCCCGAGACACAAACATAATGTCCATCTAGACTAAAGTTGGAATTTCTGAGCTAATGAAACTGTTAGAATTTAATTCTGATCGTGTTTTAAAGGAAATTTGACTAAAATCAAATGAGTACCTATGTTTAGAAAGTTTAGATAGGAAAAATGTTATAAATCTCAGTTAACCTGCCAAGGAGCTGGACTACTATCCCAGCAAGTCACAATTAACCTAGGGTGATTAATGAAAATCTCGAAAACACAAGATAACATGTAAAACACCTATATGATAGTAAAGGTCATTAAAAATCAGTAAATTTATGTAATCTCAAGTAAACAGTACACACCAGATAATTCCAATGAATTAGGTAACAATGGATAATCAAAATAAATTAGTCAAATATAGGTAATCTCAATGAATCAGATAACAAATATCAGATAATCAAAGGATCAACAAGTATGGACAGATAACCTCAGACTAAAACCAAAGGTTCGAAAAATGCCACAAATAGAATAAATGTAATGCAATATACATATGACTCGATGCATGAGCATATCCTATACATACCTACTAGAATTTCTATTAAGTCAAGAACCATAGAGGACTCGCAAGGTGTCACGCCCAAAAGTTCACCCCTTGGGCATGACCAGCATCTTTAGATGCTAAGTCACCCAAGAAGCTTCGAAAGAGATACTTGGCTCATACCTAGCTCTATCACTTAATCTTAGTAGAAGCAAATATCCTACAACATATTTCAACTGAGTGTCCTTACATCTAAATCAATAAGTAAGGAGATGAATAAGCATGAAAAATAAACATCCAAGTTTGATACAACCTATGTCTGAAAGCCACTAACAAGCTAAGTTTTGGAAATAAGCTAGTATAATGCCCGTAGATGGTCAAAAACTAAATAGTAGTAATAATAATAATAATAATAATGATGATGGTGATAATAATAATAATAATAATAATAATAATAATTATAGGTCTGATATCTAAATCAAATGGGATAATATAAAAATCCAATGCTCTTGTAGGAATGACGGTCCAAGTCAATCGCGAACATCTAGAAGGTTTTCTGAACCTACATAAATAAAAGCCATGAAGCACAAGAAATATCTGACTAGTACATTTGAAAATACTGAGCATGTGAGACGGTTAGTGCAACAGGCTATATCAATAAACAAGAAATTGGTTATGCAATGCATGAATATATAACACATACCTCAACTACCACTTTCTAACACAAATAAGTAATATATATGCAAATATGAATGATAAAGTAAAACTCCATTTTTAGTTTTTTTACCTTAGCTCTATCCTTTCTGACTCCTCCAACCTGACTGACACGAATCTGATCAAATTGACTCACCGACTTAATAACTGATCCGGGAGGTTTTATAACCATTATTTCTCTAACACAAGGCCATAGGTCTAACATATATCCATATGTTGGGTAGGGTCCCAAACATGCCAAAGTAAGGTCCATGTCTAAGTCCTAGTGGATCTACTAAGCCTGAACTATAAACGTTGTTGTGGGCCATGATCTTACAAGTTTATTACTACTCAGGATATGGGATAAGGGCTAAGTTGTCCGAATCTTCCCAATGCTGATACTACTCCCCAAACTAATCATGAACTAAACATAACTAAGTTTGTTTGTCTATCTTGACCACATAAGGGCCCATGAAGTCATAATTTGTATATTGTATCATATTACTGTTTGATTATCTATTTTAATCTTATTTTTGTTAGTGACTCATAATTTGTAAGTAGAATTAAAAACCAAGACTTAGGTTATAAATCATAATTGAACATGACCATAAAATCCTCCCTACAACTAACCTACCATGAGCCATGACCTAAAATAATAAAAACTTTCCAAAAACATATCACGACTCGAATATCGAGTTGTGGTGGCATCTACATCCCACCTGTAGACAAGCCTAACCCTAGACCAGAGCCAGTATTTGGTTGAACTAGTGATACTCTTGGAACAATTATTTGAACTTATCATGTTTTTTTGACTACCCTCGACCCTTCTCTCTAAATAGGGGTGCCCGAGGCACCTTATCTTCTCATTTCATCCTTTCTCTTACCGTTAGGCCTAAGTATTTTGCCTTTCCTTCTCACCAATATGCCAAACATAGGATCTAACGAATGAGGCAAGAAAATCGAATAAATTGGCTTTGTTCTCAAAGGCCCTATTAAGGAATGAATTTCACTTTCCTGTTATACCCTTGAGTATCTGCTTGTAATTGTCAAGCTCAAACTGGGAAGCTACCTTTGTTACAACTTCCTTGATATGATTTTTGGAGGAATCTTAGCTAATCTTCACCTTGTAACTCTTCCTTACCTATGGGGAAATCTTCTCTTTTGGCCCCCTTTTTGACTGCCATCATATGGGGGCTGCATCTACGCTGAGTAAGAAGTTCCCAAATAAGCATCTTATAGGGGCCTTAAAGAGATGGACCAGTACCGAGAACCAAAAGAAAAGATAAGAGGGATGAAAATAAGGAACAAGAGTAGAAACTAAACATACAAAACCGAAATTAACTCCCCAAAACCTGGTATCATGGTTATAGAACATCTATATATAGAAAACTTACAAAATACAACCCACGACACGGCAAAAACTACAAAATAGCTATCCAGACTCCAATTAGAACAATTGTAGAGATAGAAGGAGGACCGACCAGTATGAACGCCTACTGCTTACTTTATCTCCTTATGCAACACCAAACTAGATTGCACAATTGCGTACGTCCAGATGATTCGCACTAAAACGTACATCACAAAAAGATGCAGAAGTGTAGCATGAGTACCAAAACCAATGGGCACCAACTAGGTATCGTAGGATGCGCGGGAAAAAATAAGTATAAATGTTGCATCCAAAAAACACTCGCAAGTGTACTTAATCATACAACCAATATAGTGACTTTGCAAGTCGGATGTCAAACCCATAGGTACTTGATATTAATTGTTTAACTGAATTAAACTAATTCTAATTATTTATTTAAGAGGAAAGTTTTAAAAATATATTATTGAATTTAATAAAACTAAGAATAATAAAATTAATCAATAAACGATTAATCTAGAGAAGAATATATTTTTACTCAATCAATGAATGAATTGAACTAGGATTATGGATTTTCTACCAATCACATTTAAATAATTAAATTAATTAACTTGAATTATCAAATTTTTGGTTTCGGGGTTTAATCTATACGCAGAGAATGATGATCCACTAATCACCTATCTATATGAACCTTACAACTACTTCAATTGACTTGTTTTGTGATAATTTAGTTTAGATGCATTATAGTTATCTTCCTGTAATGAACCAAGCGAGGAAAAATAAGTGCAAGATCTCGTCTTAGTTACGAAGACTTATTCGTTACGTTTCTCATTATACCCTTCATATTCCCGATCACTTTACGTTCAGGGTTATAAATTTATCTTGATGGTGACGAAGCACTAAAATAATACATAGAAAATAAGACCTATTATATGATAATTATCGCAAATCAAATAATATATAATTAAATAATCATCTTGCTAGTTTATACCATAATCCTAGAATGAGAACAATTAGTTCCACATAGATCTCCGGCCTCCACGGTGGCTCTAAGATCTTGCCCTAGATTAAAAGTCTTCTAAGAATATTATTATCAATGTTGAACTCAAAATAATCTCTATCCTAAAATAATGTGAACCATCGACTAATAATTTTGCAAAATAGAGTATTTATAGGTGTATGAAATAACCCTAAATAAAATAACCAAATCCAAAAAGGACTTGGAAATAATTTCTGATTGAACAAGAGAGATCACAACTTGATCCATCTCCTGATTGATTAACATAATGCCATCACGAAATGGATCACATCTTGATTGGCTTGTGAAATATGGCTAACCCATCAAAATGAAGAAAAAGGGCGCAGCAGTTGTAATTTGAAAACTGAGTTGCAATTGTATACATTATTATATTATTAAGTCTCTATTGAATATAATATTAACTTTATTCCATTAAGCTTTCTGGTTGAAATTCTTTCTGTAATCTCTCATATTTAATTCATTTGAGCTCCAAACTTCTTCCTTTTCACATCAAATAATTTCTACACCATAATATACCATATTAGCACAATATAATATATTTGTTATTCAAGAAATAAATAAAAATATTAAGATATGAGGCAAATAATGTCTAAATATGTGTTATTTTGGCCTCACATCAGATATACTAGTGTATAGTCTATCATTGGAGGAACATGTACAACACCTGAAGGACATATTTGATATATTATTGAGGGAGAAACTCTTTGCTAACACTAAGAAGTTTTCCTTTTGTGTTTATAAGGTCGTGTTCCTAGGATTTGTTGTAAATTCTAATGGTGTTAAAGTAGATAACGAGAAGGTCGAGGCCATTTAGTCTTGCCCGACCCTCATGAATGCTATCGAAATCTGTAGTTTTCATGGGTTGGTGAGATTCTACCAGTGATTTGTTAAGAACTTTAGGGATATTGCAGCTCCATTAACTGGATTAATCAAGTAAGACGTCCCTTTTATTTGGGGAGAAGAAAAGACACGACATTCCAAGCCTTGTAGTCCATACTGTGTTCAACAGCATTACTTCAGCTACCCAATTTTGAGAAAATATTTGAAATATAGTGTAATGCTTCGATGGTTGGAGTTGGTGGTGTTCTTATGCAACAAGGTAAGACCTTAGATTATTTTAGTGAGAAATTTAAGGGGACTGCCTTAAATTACTCTACCTACAAGGAACTATATGCTCTTGTACGGGTGTTGGCCCATTGGCAATATTACTTATGTCATAAGGAGTTTGGTATAAGGACAGATCATGAGTCCTTACAACATCTCAAGAGCCAATCGAAGTTGAAAAAGAGGCATGCAAAATGGGTTAAGTTTATTGAAACCTTTCCTTACTTGACCAATTACAGACAAGGTAAGGACAATGTGGTAGCGGATGCTACGTCAGGAAGGTTTGTGTTGGTCAACACTCTAGTGTCCAAATTGGTGAAGCTGGAGCTTTAACGTGGTCGATGTCGTCCATATCTATACAGTTCACAAATCCAGGGGTCAACATATGAATATTAAGGCTCATTAACAAGTAACTCGGGGCAAAAACAGACCCGTAGCTCGGCGACCTAACTAAAAGCCCCAACGTGTGTAGCCCTCAGTTCGAGGGACCTTGTGGTCCAGAAATAGGCTTAGGGAGAGATAAATCATATAAACTAAGCTGGGGTGAGGGCCCGAAGCCCTCTCTATGAGCAGGAGACTGCTAAGCAGACCCTGCCGAGGTGACCTCATCGGGACGACCTCCCTAAGATGGCTTGGACAAACGACCTCATCAGGAAATCCTCGCTAAGATGACCTGGTTGACAATCACGGAGCTGGCGCGACCTCGCCAAGGGTACCTTGTCAGGACGACCTCAGTGGCCTCGCCAGGAGACCTCAACACACCACGACCGGTAAGACGACCTCGTTACAATGACTGGCAAAGCGACCTCACCACAACGACCTTGCTACAGCGAATTTGGTGGAGCAACTTCACCAGAAGAACTAGCAAAGAGGCCTCGCCACAACGACCTCGTTATAGCAACTTCGGCAGAGCGACCTCGCCAAATGACTTCGACAAGGCAGCCCCGAGGTGCTAGAGTATCCCAAGCTCCTGCAGCTGCCTTTCCAGAGGTGGGGAGCCTCTGAGGGGTCTAGAGTGAGCATCAAGGGGCTAATTCTAACCAAACCAAAGAATAAACCTGGGAGGAGAAACATCGTAAAGTAATAAATTCCAGAATTTTCTCGGGAACCAATTGGAAGCCAAAAGGTAAAACATCTATAAATAAATCTGGGAAAAGAAGAACACATCAATAAACCAAAACGAGGGA
>JBDJHY010263502.1:0-10468 GCA_039654485.1 Withania somnifera
CGGCTATGGACTACGGGGTTTGGTTCTCCTACTGGTGGTATAGTAGGTGCCATCATGATCTGAGAAATCGGGTCGTGTCACCAGGTTAGAATAAAAGCAAGTAAAAATAGTACAAGAAAATAAGGCAGAACAATACCAAAAATCAACTAAGAGTAACTACCAGGGCACTAACCCACGAAAGAGTACTTGGTATCAAGCTCAATCCAACCGATAAGTAAAAATGGGTAAGAATAAGGGCAAATAGTAATATAAATAAAAAGGAGAGATGTAAATAGACAAAATCCAAAGGTTCCCCATCCCACTAGTGGATATATCCAACATAAACAAACTCTCTATGAGTTCCTCCTTAAGCCCAGCGAGCAAAAACATGTAAGAATGAATGCATGGGGGTACTAGAAAGTGAATATGAACTGTGCCATATCATACACGGGGACCCCACCCAAAAGTGCCTATATCGGGGGACTCTACCCCAAAAGTGTCAATATCTGGGTCTGCACGTACAAGGAGAATACGCCATATACCAATAATTGTGCCATATCGGGGGACTCCGCCCCAAAAGTGTCAATCTCAGTATACCATGTTCATGAAAATTGAAAACACATTTTCCCCGTTATATCCGAAAATAGCGCCATACCACTAGGTGGTCATGGCATACATATCAGTACAAGAAAAATCTTTGTTCCATTAGTTTTTAAGCCGAGAAAAACTTATAGTTTTTATTAGTTATCTTGCGAATATAAAACTAACACAACCTCGGGATGATTCCGTGCTCAATCACCAAACCCCATGATGTAAAATGCATGACGCGGGTCAAGTAAGTCAAATAAGAAATGCATTCAAAGTTTAGAAAGTCTAGAAGCCACCATCTAAGCAAAAAAATTGCCTGAGTAACTACCAACTATCACTATATCAGTAGTACGACCACCTGGTCACTCCCGGCAGACCAGGCACGCTAAATGCAAAGTGCAGCTAACAACATGCCCCTGTAAGGGCCTCAAAAGGTAAACAAGCTAAGTCTAAAGTAAAGGAAAACAAGCCCACCGAATGGATGGAACAAACTAGAATTCAACAAGAACCTAGTCTAAAATAAAGGAAAACCTAGCCTACCTGGACGCTGGCAAAAAGCTCCTGCAAGTTGCGCATGCAACCGGAGCAAATCCAAAATCACCAAACACGGCTCAAAACTATAAAATTAAGGATATTGGGGGTAAAATAGGATGAACAATATCCATATCGCGTAACGCAACTTGGGTCAGAGTCAGAACTAAAAACAGGCCTGCAGGGCCCATAATTTTGTAAAATATATCAAGGGTACTATCATGTAGAGCACAACCCCATGAGCACGTGGTACAAAAATAAGGAAAAACAACAAGTAACCAAGGGGGAAATCAAGCTGCAAAGTATGGAAATCAAGATATTAATAAAAACACTAAAAAGGGTGAAATTGACAAGAATTACCCGGAGGAAACTTGCTCAACGACGAACACCACATCCCACGCAAAACCAAAGCCATTTCCCTAGCTCCCAGCTCCCTAAAATGGCTCTAAAATATCTCAACAATGAAGAACAAAATAAGAGAAAATGAAATGAAGAAGCTAGAAATTGGCTTAAATAGGTGCAAAAGCTATTTATCTTGATCGCATAAAAAAGGCTCGCAATCACAACCTCGCTGGGATTGATTCATCATGATTGCATAAAGTATGCATCGTGATTGCGATGAACAGAATAGGAAGTGGTACACGATTGCATCAAGAAGATACATAATCATGCTAAGTAAAAAGGTCAACGCCACGCAATCGCGTCACCCACCTCCGCGATCACGCTGAACAACACCCTAGACCTACATGATCAAGACCCAAAGCCATGCAATCATGTTGAATAAAATATTTCTGTAATATGACAACAACCTACTATTTTTCTGCAATATTCCAAAACTCCCAACAGGGGTTCGAAATAGAATCAGGCATGGATTTCAATAAACTAAATACGCATATAGCATGAAATGACATTTAAGACCTAATAAAATCTTCATAATGTCCATCAAAGTTCGTTTGCACAAAAAAGACCCTAACTCAGACCAACTCAAAAGAGAAGATTTCCAAACATCCACAACCAAAGCTAAAACGAGCCGAAATACCCCGAGAAGAGAACTAACAACCCTGAATTTCCCTAAAATAGCTCAAACTCAAAATGAAAACCTCGAGAAATGAACTCAAGGTCCACCTAGATATAAGTCAGCATTTTGGAGCTAACAGAACTATTAAATTTCTATTTCTACAGCATTTACTACAAATTCACTCTCAAGTCCCACCATTTTAAAATTGGAACTTCAAAATATGGAAACTGAGTTAATAGGAAAATGAGCTACCAGGGCACTGAACTATCGATCCCAACAATTTATAAATGACTTGGGGAAACTACCAGATGAATGTAAACATTGAAAAAGGTAGAAAGCAAGAAAATGACCAAATGAGTCATTACACCAATTCTTCTTATCTTTACCTAAGTGAATAGAATATCTTAACATGTGAGCCTGAAGTAGAATAACTGAATCAAACCACCAATCATCAGAATAGAAATATGATTACCATACTGTAAGTCCCTATCTAAACTAATAGTGTCCTTGCTTGCCTTACTGCACAACACCTAATCCCAAATAACATACAACTACCGATCCTCAAATTAGCACTACCAAATTTGATCAATCAAGGATGAATGAGCCTCCATACTGGCCATATCCTTCTAAAATCTGACAAATCGAGCATAGAAAAATGGTTATCCAAATACTAGATATCTAAGTCTAATAGTCTCGCTGAAACTGCTAGTGAATCCAAACTGCCTATGATCACTATCTTCCATCTCAATGCATCCGCTACCATATTTTCCTTGCTTGGATGGTACATAATAGTGATTTAGGTAGACCAATCTATTTATTCTTCCTCAAATTAATCTCTCTTTAACTCAAAATATACTAAAGGCTATAATAGTCATACAAATAATACCTCAAGATCTTGAGTATGAAGACTATTGCCGCTAATTCCAAGTTATTAGTGGGTAGTTGTGCTTGTGATCCTTCAGCTACCTTAATTCATATGCAATAATTCTATCCTTATACATCAATACATAACAAAAACAACCACTAGAAGCATTATAATACACTGAAAAACCCGATCCTTAATCGATAATATCAACAATAGAATGTTTACTATTTCTTGAAGCTCAATGTCTACCCCGGATGAACCAAATAGCCAAGAGAAACCATGAACTAGAATAGAAGAGCTTTCCCCAACCATGAGTAAATATTTCATAATAGCCTCATTAGACAGTACATCTTTCTTGGTATATCTAGATAATAGGTAGGAGCATAAACTGAAACATTCTGGGGCATAAAAAAATTCCCCCTAGAGTAGCTATTAATACGAATAAGAGTGAGTCCTTTCCATAAACAAAAAGTAGGGAAAAAAAATAGTATACTGGTAGCCTCAATAACGTGACAGGAAGGATGTAATGACCATGAAGGTCATTTTTGGTATTTTTCATAAAATTAGGTTGCCCATAGTTATATTTGTTCAGTGTATGGGGCTTGTTTTGAAATTAGATCTAAAAGTTGCAAACTTTGGGAATTTTTTTTTGTTTTTGGAAGCTATTATGTTGAAATAGGTAAATTTAGAACTCATTTGGAGTTCTAAGTCTCAGAATGGAATTCTGCCAATTCATCAACTCTAAAATGTGAAAATTGGTCTAAGAGGACATTCATTTTTAGTTGTAGTATTTTCATGTTGATTTTAGCTCTTTTGATAGGATAAAGTTGAGTTTTATGCCAAAGTTTAACTTTGGTCAATATTTGATCATCGGAAGATTGTTTGAATTGTCTCAATTCCATTGTATTTGGAAGGTCATTTTTGGGATAAGAGAAGGCTCGAAATATTTTTCGAAAGTTTTGAGGGCAAATTTATCTTTTTAAGTAAATTTTCCATTTTTGGTAACCTTGGCGGGTATTGGGTCAAGAAGACCCCGGATTTGTAATTTTATGATTTCATTGAGTATGGAATGTTGGATTTTTTAGGCTACCATATATGGTTTGTGTGAACCGTATTCCGAATGAATCCTAAAACTAGTTTCATTATTGGTTTGTTGTCTTCTACAGTTATTGGTGCATGCCCAGTTCCTTCTTCGGAATCGCATAACTTATGGTCGCTATCGCATAGAGAAGACTTGGAAAACATCACAAGCTGCTGGTCACAATCTCGTGGAGTGTACTAAACCAATAAGCTGAGACTAAAACCCCTATTCATGAGCTCATTTGCCACTTTTCACCATTTTAACTTACAGAGCTCACGTGGGGGTATTTTCAAGAATAGTTTTCCAAGTGAATTACTTGGTTATGTTTCTAAAATGTTAAGTACTTGATTACCCATTAATTATTTCTCAATTTTAACATCAAATTTGGTGATTTCAAGGAATAAAATTTTAGATTTTGAGAAAAATATTGATATTATATATTTGAGTTTCAATATTTTTGCCAATCTATTTTTGATAAAATTTTAAATTTAGGATCCTTGAAATATGGAAAACTTGATTTTCAATAAAAAGTTTCAAAAAACCTATTGGCCTCGATTTTCATTTTTTTAGGATAAATTTTGACCCGTTTTTAAAAATATCATTATGGGTATCAAAGTTTATATTTTCATATGCTTAGCTCATATTAAATTAGATATTACAAAATTGAAAGTGCGGTGCAAGGGGAAGGCACCAAATTGATTGAATTTTCTCTGTTGAAGGCAAGTGGAGGCTTGATTCTATTAAAAACATTGTTGTATCCTTATTATGTGTTAGTCACTTGTAATCAGGAGTAATGGGATTGTATGGGTGTGTCCGCATGTTTGAAGTGATGAGATTCAACCAGACACCAGAGTAGAGCAAGGTTAAATTGAAGGAATAAAAACAATGTTAATGTTTGTTTTACCTATCCCTCATTGAGTTTATTTGTTGTACGATTATTGTGATACTTTAATGGGTTTTTATGCATTATTTGAGAATGATTAATGATCATGTCCGTGTGTGTTTTATTCCTATGTTTTATATTATGATTTCTAGTTTGCCCGTGTGGGGTTTATTATTTTATTCCTATTTGTTGTGCCATATTTACCTTTAATTTTGATGATCCTATTATTGATTAATTTCAGTACTTGAATCCAGTCATATGGGAGCTTGATGATATCATGATACCCAATCTTAACAACCAAGGGTTAAGGTGATGGGCTTACCCCGTCTTACCAGCTGAGTCTTAAATAATGCAATTGTTTAAGTCTTTCTAGTTATATTTGATATGATCGAATGGCCTGATATTTATTGCTGAGACTGAGGTTATAGGTAATACATGTCATAGCTAGTCCCCATGGGTCCTAACCACACCAGATAGTTGCAGGTATGTACAGTGAGTTGATTATTTATTGTGGTACTGAATTTATATCATCTCAATCTCAACAAATGCATGGGATTCCCCAAGTACGGAGTAATACAATATCAATATATGCATGGAATTCCCCAAGCCCGGAGTTCTAAATAGATGCATGGGATTCCCTAAAATATAGAGTAATACAACCTCAATCTCAACGGATTCATGGGATTCCCGAAGTATGGAGTAATACAATCTCAATTTCGATGGATGCATGGGATTCTTAAGTCTGGACTAATACAATATCAATCTCAGTAAATGCACAGGATTCCCCAAGTATGGAGTAATACAATCTCAATCTCAACGAATGTATGAGATTCCCCAAGTCCGGAGTAATACAATCTCAATCTCAATAGATGCATGGGACTCTTTTTGTTTAGAGCAATCATAAGTAAAAATTCATGTGATAGGCTATCACTGAGTCTAAAACCATTCAAAAACTCAATATTTACTCGACCTTCACGAGGGATAAAATCAGGTAATGGCTAATACTCAGCATTCAACATCGTGCCGAAGCTATAAGTTTTAGAAAGGTCAAGTACCTGGAGCTAAGTAATAGGGATTGGACTAAAGCAGTATAAAATAAGTGTATTGGGCGCCCAATTGACAATCAGGTTTGTAGAATAACTTACGAAAACCAGAAGACACCCTTTTTAATGACAAATCTGCTTATAAATTTAATTTTATATCAAGAATAATCGGTAATATATAAATCTTTGTGATCATATTAAAATATCTATTCTCATCTTTTATTATAAAAATCTCTAAGTAGTGACAATCATCAATCTACAAAAACGATCCCTTAAAGCCAATTAATATCTCAAAACCAACTCAATAACGCCATGCAAGGTTTCAAAATCATCAATACTGGGCTATCAGTCATAAATAGTGGAAACCAATGCATAAAATATCTATATCATGATGATGACATGCATGAATGACATGAGCACAATCACAATCACAGAATATCCTGTTGGATATACACAAACTAAGAATCATTACAACAAGAAAAACCAGCCAAATCAATGTTTGAGACTCACAGAGGTTCCCAATAATCCCACCATCTATATTCCAGATTCAGTGCACACCATAGGGTAATCTATGATCAAAGTACAACCAAATACGGAATCATGAATCGACTAAAAAAGCAGATAAGATCAAGGGTATCAATCTAGAATCCCAACCCAAGGATGCTAAATAGTACTATTATTTTTTATCTAATCCAAGTCTAAGATCGTAAGCCGTGGCCTACATGTCCTCAGAAGACAAGCTTGCAAGTACAACATAGAGGATGCCCATACTGTTCAAAATCTCAAAAAATGCACAAAGGAGCTCGAACAATCACGAAACTTGAAAAATAATAATCTACACATTAATACTAGTCCAAGGATACCCACAAAGCTATGAACATGGCCAAGGTCAAAATATGGGTCAAAACAGACTATGGACCAGCGTACTCAAAATATTGAACAAAGGATATCAAAAATTTATCGACATCGTAGGGAAATTACACCATAATTTGAAGTTAAAATAAGCAAGAAATAAGCTTGTATCGAAGAAATAAAGCGAAGAAACGAGTAGGAGAATTTGGGGAATTTATGGAATAATTTTAGAGAAATTAAAGCATAAACGTACAATCTAATGGATGAAAATATGTTTAGAGATGATTCGTGGTGTTTCCTAAGATCAATATTTGATACCCAAGAGGTTACCAGATCAATAATGGGGTTTTGATGTGAAAAGATGAGAAGAAAATAAAGAGGAGTCGAGTTTGGCATTTATTTATACTGTTAGGTAAAGTACACATCACGGTCGCATCCAAGAGGATCACGAAACATACAGGGGATAATACCATCACAATCACGCATAGGAAGGGTCGCGATCACACATAGGAAGGGTCACGATCGCATAGAAGAATTTCAGGCAACATCCCGATTGCGTAAGAGGAATTGCAATCATGAAGATAAAAAAATGGATGGCATTGCAATCGTGGACTAGAGAGGTCAATGCCACATGATTGCGTGACTCCAGGTTGTAATCCCCAAGGGAATTTTTTCTGCAGCAGATTACAACAATATCAGCTAGGAAAAGGAATTTCACACAGGACTTTGTATTGTGTTTGGAACCCTATGAACACCAACAAAATATAAAAATTGCATAGAAATGCCATTTTGGATTAAATGGAGCAGACGAAATTTCAATCCGATATTTTTTTAATGAAGTACTAACTAAAGTCAATCATCAGTCTAAATTACATAAATTCCAACTGAGTACCCAAAATGAGTTTGGCTAACTCGAGGCCCAAACTAGCACTTCACCTATCCCAAACTCGACTTAGTTGAATTTAAAATATGAGGCTCCAATCACAAGATGACCACTCACACTCCACTAATGAACTAGAAACTCATAAAACACAAAAAAGAAGATAAACTCACAACGAAGGCTTCTACATTAGAAACAAGTATTAAACTAGAACAAAATCCACATTCTAAAACTAAGTAACTATCATAATTCAATTCTGAGTTCATTTTCAAGGAATTTTGACCAAAGTAATGACATCAAAACTTAGAGATTCAAAATTGGGAAACAAAATAACAACCAAATGAACTACCTGAGAACTAAACCACCAGTACCCATAAGTCATAGATGCATTAGGGTCGCTATAGGAGATCCCTAAGAGGAAAGAAAATGCAAAAATATGATTGGAAGGGTCATTACATGAAATGAAAATCCTCTTAGAAATGATTCGAAGTAATAAGAAATGCCCTTGATGATGATGTTTTGATATGAATATTTGGATCTATATGAGATTAGTACTATGAGATGAGATGGTTGAGACTATTATTGTTAAATAACTTGGCTTATTCTTATTAGTATCCAATTCACAAGTTTGTTTCTCATTTGAATTGAATGTAACCTTCCTACAAAGGGTGGAATTTTTAGAGTGGACACGAATTGAGGTTTTACGAACTCTACCTATGAGGCTTTGGCATAATTAATAGGGTTCTTCCCAGTAGTTGTTAAATGGAATTGAGAAGGAAGCCACCTCCGAATGGGATAAGGATGGTATTATACATTCAGTATATTGAGTATTTTCACTTGAGTATTGATACACTACTGAGGTGATTGGTAACGACTTGTTGATATTATCCCGATATGGAATTTGGATTGGTTTTAATGGACACTCTATCCTTTTATTTATTTATTACCAGTTATATTATTATGTTTATTACTGTTATCACCCTGATGACCTATATCTATCATTTATTTTCACTATAAACTATTGGCACTGTACTGATTTATAGCTCAGAGTCTTGAGGATTGTGGTTGGGATGATTGTAGTAGTTGGTGATTCTTTACTATTTTGTTTTAGTACAAGGACAGAGATACTTGCTAGGTACCCATCGATAGTTGTTACTCACACCCTTTCTTTTTTACACTTTTATTAGTGTAGAGTCTTCTGCTCTTTGATCCTCCCCCTTTCAGATCAAGTCCGAGAATTCAAAGTTTAGAGAGTTGAGGTAGCTATTTGTTATCCGATAGATGTCCAAATTCTCTTATTTATGTATTTGATCCTACTTGATAATATGACAAAATCGAGATTTATGTATCTTTTGGCTATGTATTTCTTACATTTACTTACTTGTACACAACGACACCAGTTTTTTGGTGGTTATTTAGTTGAATTTTTATATTATAACTTCTTTTCTTCCTGCTTATTCATTATTTTCTGCATTTACCCTTGTAAAATTGTATAGTCTTACCTGTCTAGGTGGGTAAGGTCGGTTCACTCGTGAATTGGGATTTAAGGTCATGATCAGTTGGTGTTAGAGCTTTAGATTTGTAGGTCTCATAGTGTACAAGCCAAGGTTTAGTAGGGTCTTGTGGATTTGTGTGGAGACGTCCTTTATTCATATTCACCCGCAAGCTATGATTGGAAGGGTTTATAGGAGACCAAATCCCACGTACTAAAACTTATAAGTAAACAGAAATTGCATTAGTATAAACCAAACTCAAGTGATATAGATGACACTAAAATAATATCAGTTGTATTCAGACCTCTGATGGGTCAATATCAGGATAAGTGTCAATGGCCGTACCCAGCCACAACCGGGTCTAAATCTAAAATAAATTCAAAAACTAGCACATGACCACAACCAAGGTTATTAATAACTCAACTCAACAATTAACTCAATACTTAGTCCTTTTATCATCAAAAATGGTAAAAAAAATTAAAAAATGCTCATTTTACGCTTATAGTACTGAAAATGGGCACATAAGTCCATGCATGATTTCAAAATTAACAACGTTAGGCTCTTGGAAATAAAGCATTAGAACCCAATACATAAAACTAGTTTCATGATGATGATATGATCAAACACAGTAAATCAAAATAAGTCCTACCAGCCCTATGTAGGCGTGGATACTACAACAACTAGAACCAGCTAATCAAAGTCTAGGACTCATGAACATTCCCTATAAACCTACATTTACGTTCCAGAGTCAATTAGGACCACTCAAGGTCATAAAATATCTGTAATCGCAAATCCAACACCAATATGCAATCAAGTAGAGGACTAAAAAATGCACAAGGGCCATGGGTGACAACCTAAAATTTCCAACCCAAGGATGTATAAATACTATAATTACTACACATATAATCCCAGTCTAATATCATAAGTCATAACCTACCTGTCCTCTAAAGAAAATCTTGCAAATATAGCGTAGAAGATGCCCAGACTACTTCAAATACTATGAAAGTACAAAATGGACTCCAAAGATCATGCAACTAACAAAATATTAATCAATAAGTTAATATGAGTCAAACGATACCCATTAATCGACAAAAAATAGTTGAGGTCAAACAATAGGCCAAAATGGGCCTATTGGCCTGCGAACCTAAAACTCCAAACAAAAGGTATCAAAATGTTTCCAATATCATGGAGAACTCATATACAAAATTTAAAGCTAAGACAAGCAAGAAATAAGTTTGAAATAAAGAAATAAAAT
>JBDJHY010263513.1:0-10468 GCA_039654485.1 Withania somnifera
TTTCTCGACTGAGTTGCCAGGGATCCGCACTATCAGTCCCAGCAAGTCATAAATGACTTGGGGCAACTGCTGAAACGTTCTACGATGCAAGACATCACGTATTTATCATAAATGACCATGAGGGTCATTACAATACAACTCACCCTTTGGAATATTTTGTCATTGTTGCCAAAAGTGGGTCCTCTACATTAAATACAAATATTCATAAAACATGAATATTTATCACTCCACACTTTGTCATGCAAAGATGCCATCTCAAAGAAACTACTATTTTTTTAATTTACTTTTTTGAAAAAACAAAGAAATAATAACAATTAATGATTATGAAAAACATTATATACAAAATCTTAAATAATTCAAATAAAAAGTTTAACCCAAAAAAGGGTTATTTTTAATGTCCCTGGCAACAACACCAAAAATTTGTTGTGTCCAATCGCACACGTAAGTGTATGCGATCGTACAAGTAATACAGTGGCTCTTGTGAGTTGGATGTTGAATCCACGGAGATATGATATTAACTATATAAATGAATTAAACTAATTCTAATTATTTATTTAAGCTGAAAGTTTTCATAGATATATTTATGAATTTAATTACTAAAAATAATAAAATAAACTAATAAATAATTAATCTAGAGATGAATATATTTTTACTATAATCATTGAATGAATCGAACTAGGATTACAGATTTTCTAGCAATCATATTTAATTAGTTTAGTTAATTAACTTGAATTATCCAATTGTTGGTTCCGGGGTTTAATCTATGAGTAAATCATCCTCTAAACACTATCTATAAAAATTCAACAACTACTTTGATTTACTTGTGTTGTGTTGATTTAGTTCAGATGCATAATTGCTATCTTCCCGTAATGAACTAAGTGAAGAAAATTAAGTACAAGATCTTGTCTTAGGTACGATTCATATTCAATTATCAACCCTGCTATAGTCTATATATGAACTCACTCCTTATGTTTCTCATCCTACCCTTCAAATTCCTGGTTATTTTATTTTCAGGTTTATAAATTTATCTTAATGGTCGCGAAGCACTAAGATACTACGCATAAAAACATAAGACTAATTATATGATAATTCTCACAAATCAAATATAATATAATTAAATAATTATCTTGCTAGTTTATACCATAATCCTAGAACGAGAAAATTAGTTCCACATAGACATAAAATAATCATGATAAATCATTCAAAGCAAAACATAAAATATATAAATAAAGAAGAAGAAAAGAATACATAATTATTCTCCGGCCTCCCCGGTGGCTCCAAGATCTTACCTTAGATTAAAAGTTTTCTAAATATACTATGTACAATGTTAAACTAAAAATAATCTCCCCTAATATAATATGTACCATCTCCCTAATTATTGTGTAAAATAAAATATTTATAGATATAAAAAATAACCCTAACTAAAATAACTAAATCCAAAAATAACTTAAAAAATAATTTCTGATGGACTAGGAGGATTTACAACTTGATATAATTCATGATTGATTTCTAGCAAAATAGAATGCCGTCACGAATTGGATCAAGTCGTGATAGGCTTATATATTTCTGTTGGCTGAGCAACAGAGATGGAAAAATGACGCAGCAACAATTTCAATTGAAACTGCAATTGCAGTTGAATAAATATTTTATTATTAAATTTCTTTTGAATATAATATTAACTTTATTTCATTAAGCTGTCTGCTTAAAATTTCTTCTGTAATCTCCCATATTTAATTTGTGTGAGCTCCAAACTTTTTTCTTTTCACGCCAAATAATTCATACACCATAATATACCATATTAGCATAGTAAAAAATATTTATTACTCAAAAACTAATAAAAATATTAAGATATGAGGTAAATAATGACTAATATGTGTTATTTTGGCATCACATCAAATCGTCTCATAATGGGTTAAGAATGTGATACTATTCTTGGCAAAACTTTGATTGATCTTGATTGGTTGATGATATATTTGTTGAGTTGGCTGAAATGCCTTGAACACTATTGTTTTTTTATATAAAGAAGGTGGTTCACTTGAGTAGTGATACATTGCTGAGTTGACCGGTAATGACTTATTGATGTATAGGGATTTGATAATGGATATTGCAAATTTCTAATTTCGATGCTTAAACTGTAAGCAGGTGAAGTTTTAGCACCAGAAAATAGGTGGTTTCATGCAGCGGAATCTCATTCCCGAGTGGAAGTGGGAAAAAATTACCATGAACTTCATCACAGGCCTACCTCATATTGCTTGCAGTCATGATTTTTTTGGGTTATTATTAATAGGCTAAGTCTGTGTATTTCATTTTGATTCATACATCATATAGTCTAGAGAAGTTACCCCATATATATCTTGAGCAGGTGGTTAGGTTGCATGGTATTTCAATATCCATCATCTTAGACTGTGGTACTCAATTTATATCTCAGTTTTGGAGGGCTATACAACATGGTATAGGTACTGAGGTACACCTTAGCACCATATTTCATCCTTAAATAGGCAGTTAATCCTTGAGGAATATACATGTCTTGGAGGATATGTTGCGGTCTTATGTTCTCCACTTTAGTAGTTCTTCGGTTTAATACTTAGCCTTGTTAGATTTTTTTTATAACAACAACTACCACTTGAGTATATGGCACCCTTCGAAGATTTATATGGTAGACGATTTTGGTCACCAGTTGGCTAGTTTGATGGGTTTGTGTCCAACCTTCAGAGCACAAATATTCTTCAGGATACTTTAAATAGAGTTTATTTGATTCAGGATAAAATTCGGGTAGTCCAGAGTAGACAAAAGAGTTATTCAGACCGCAGTCATCATGTCTTAGAGTTCAGCGTTGGTAATCAGATATTCTTATGGGGTCGCCCATGAAGGATGTGATGAGGTTCGAGAAGAGGGGCAAGATCAGCCCAGATATATTGTCCCTTTTGAGATACTTAGTCATATTAGTAGTGTTACATATAAGTTAGTTTTGCCTCCGATAGTTTCTTCTATACATTCGGTCTTTCATATGTCTATGTTAGATGGTATATTCCAGATGAGTCCCATGTGCTTTGATATGATTGTGCTTAGGTTGATGAGGGATTATCTCTGGTTGAGGATCAATTCTTATCTTGGCTATGGAAGTGAGAAAGTTGAGGTCCAGGGAGATTCCTATGGTTAAGGTTCATGGAGGGATTGTCCCATGGAGAAGGTAACTTGGGAGATCAAGAGTGATTTGAGATCTCAGTATCCGTAGCTTTTAGTGTCTTTAGGTACTTTCTTCTTCTGACTTTCAGGAACAAAATTCTTTTTAGTAGTGGATAGTTATAATGACCCTTACAGTCATTTTCATATTTTTATATTTTCTTGCATCTTAGAGCTTTCCTATAGCGACCCTAAGTTATTTATGACTCCTTGAGATCGCTTGTTCAATTCTCGAGTCTTTTATTTAGTTGTTATGTTTGCTTTTCTATTTTATAGAATTAACTATTGAAATCATTGAATTCAAACAATATTCTGTGAAAACAAACTCCAAATCAAATTTTGACAGTTTCATGAGCTTTGAATTATGGATTTTGGTCCAGAAAAACTCTTGGTTTGTGTACGGAGACCTTGGTTGTGATTTTTATTTAGCTTGTTTGTTTTATACTTGTTGGAGTATAAAAGTTTAACTTCGATTTTCTTTTTATGATCGGGGCCTCAGATTAAAAATCTGACTATGTTATCTGCTCCAGAATGTCAAACTAAGTTAGGTGAGTTGTTCGTTCGGGCCTGGGCTAGCCGAGCTTATTTCGGGTACTCGGTTGGAAATATGGAAATTTAGACAGAGGGTTAACTTTAGTTAATATTTTGTCAAAACAATCTCATATCAAAATTTTGTTTACGTCTTTGAGTTCGGAATGTCGTTTCCATGCAGATGACATATTTGGTTTGTTTTCATCGGGTTTCGAATGCATTTCGAGCCTTATTTTGGAAATTAGTTCTTGGCTATTTTCTGGTGCCAGTCCTCATGCTCATCGCGATTGTGACACCTATCCATGCGAATATAATGCACTGCCTTGATACTCTTCACAATCACGATTGATTCCTATGTGATCGCGCCCCTTTGCCAGCCTACTCTTTGCAATCATGATATGTTATCACGAGATCAAGATGAGTCCTCTGTCCCAACTTCGAGATCACAACACCAAGCCACGCGATGGGAAAGAGCATTCCCTGGTAGAATATAATACCTGGAATCCCAATTTTTTCTTTCATTTTTATCATCTTTCACCTCTAAACTCAAAATTCCCCATTGCCTATTTTTGAGTTTTACATGTGACATGAAAATAATATTTCTTCAATTGTTCATTAATTATTGATAAACTTTCACTCAATTTTTATCAAATCTCATCCAAAATTTCCTAATTTCACCAAGTTTGTTATTCACTTTAATTCATTGATTTTAACTTGTTTCTTGCTCGATATATCTCCAAATTTTTTGAGTATGAGTTTTCTACAATGTGGGAAATATTTTGATACCCTTTGTTTGAAGTTTCAGGTTTGCAGACCCATAGGTCCTTGTTGACTCAGAATTTGACCCCGACTACAATAATAACTTTAAGGGTATCATTTAATTCCTCTTAAAGTATGATTGTTATTTTTCTAATTTCATGATCATTCTGATGCATTGAAGCATTTCGGAGTTGTTGGAGATGTTTGGGCTACATTTTTTTGGTACTTTCGAGCTTTCCTTCGGATGTCAAGTAGGTTATGGCTTACCGATCTTAGATTTGGCTCATATAAAAAATAATTGTAGTAATTAGCTATCCTTGGATTGGGTTTATTGGTCTGGTAATGTTGACCCTGTTCGCTTGTTTAGTCCACTTCTTGGCTTATATTTTTGTATTGCATTTGCAATTGTAGATTACTCGTTACCCTGTGTTGTCTTTATTGCTTCTGGAACATAGATGGTGGGACATATGTAAATTATCTGTGAGTCCCGAATATTATGTGTAATGATCCTCACGGTCATTTGTGATAAATACACAACCTTTTTCATTTTAGAGCATTCCATTAGTTGCCCCAAGTCATTTATGACTTGTTGGGACCGGTATTTCAGATCCCTGGCAGCTTGGTTGAGAAATATCTTAAATTTCCTGTTTTAGAGCTTAAAAATAAGTACTCGTTGACCAAAGCCAACTTTCCTTCAAAACAAGCTCAGAATTAAATTTCACTGTTCCGTTAGCTCCTAAATGCCAAACAAAGTCAAGATTAACCTTAAGTTTGTGTTTTGGAGTTTTCGTTTGCAATTTGTGCTCATTTGTTGATTTTAGTTAAGTTTAAGGTCTAAGTTAGAGCTTGAGTGATAATTTGGTGTTTAAAGTTACGGATCGAAATTCGGACGTTTCCATCATCTTCAAAATAATGATTTTAGGCTAGTTAAGGTGTTGGTTCATTTCCCGATCTTGTCATTGCATTTTTTAGGTTTTAGGGGAAATTTCATGAATTTTAGCTTAGGTGTGATTTGGTCAACATTTTGTCGAAATGAAGCCGTTGAGTCTAAAATATCATTTTGAGTGTGCATCCGTAATTTATTTGCATAAATTGGACTCCGAACGCATTTCGAGTGGTGAATCAGAGTAATTCTTCTCTTTGGTTTTGCTGTCAAAAGTCAAAGCCTACAACTGGTGTAGGTGAATTTCCTCTATGTGATCCTTAAACGCGATCGCGTAATCCTTTCTTGCGATCATGAGGTGCAGTGACTTCATACTCATCGCGATTGTGTTGAGCCATTCCGCGATCGCGATGTACAAAATATTCCTCCTATGAGATCGCGACCTTTCTTCACGCGATCGAGATGAAGTAAATACCTGACAGTTATATAAATCCCTGGATGAACCCCAACTTTTGTTTTTGCAAAATATTACGTTTTAACCCGTTCCTGTGCGAAAAACTTCTTCCAATCATTAATTCAAGACTTAGAAAAATCTCCAAGTGTTGCCCTTCGACTTCTACGCTGTTTAGGTAATTTTTTTCTTTGTTTTAATTCTTGAAATCCTTAGTTTCCTCCATTAATGGCCCCAATTGATGAAGTTGATGAACACATGTCACAATCCATATATTATTGCACAATTCTTCATTCCTTGAGTATATTTTTCTTCGTAGTATCGTTAATTCATCGAATTCCTAACATTTAATCCTATAAAGATTGTATCTTTGACACCATTATAATCAAATCTGTCCGGGCTATTTTAGAGCTCTTCCCGCACTCAAATTGTGCTCAAATTTGGATTACAAGTTCCTGGTAACATTGGAAACCCCGTGGTGATATTTATTTACAGTTCCGACGAGCGGGCCTTGCAGGCTGAATTTAGGCTCGATTTTAGGCCTAGTCTGACACTTAGCATAGTTTATACCGTTAGAATTGTATTGACATATGGATTACTTTTACGCAAGTTTAAGAGAAATTGGAGATTGTTTGATATCAGTCGGAGTAATATTTGCGAGCTTGCAACGATTAATCGTCAGACGATAAGTAGGCTCCATGAGGCTGCCTCTGGTATTATAGCTTTAGTAATTGTACTAAATAACATCCGTTGGTGGGTTAGCTAGGTCATTATAGTAACCCTGTGTTGTTCTTTCAACCAGTTCCTTGTTGATATATATTTTGGCATCTGGATTTATAAGGTGCTTATGATTTAGAAGCTGTGTAGTGATACCTGTGCAGGCATAGGTAGTAGTTATTATATGATTATATATATATTCTTGATATTATGATGTACATTCATGGCATGAGAGGTTGGGCTTTTGGCTCTGATGAGAGTGCATTAGGGTTGGGTTAGTATCATCACCTAAGTATTGAGCCCTGATGACTAGAGACTTATTTTAGTAATAATAATAGTTAAGGATAATAACCAATAAATTGTAATATTCTAATAATAATATAAGAAATAACCTTTCAACTGTTTTAGACTCGGCGTTCTATCGAGCACCCGGTAATACTATTTTACTCATTTTAGCCTAGGCTTTATATCCTGGAACTGGGAATTATCATTTGAGTAATAAATGTTGGGACTTGAGACCGACTCCGTTCAGCAGTGAGTAAAGCCGATGGTACTTGAGTTCGTCTTCGTACGACAGTGAGTATAACTTTTTGGCACTTATAGAACTACTGGTTGCGGAGACTTGATTATACCCGATCTATTGAGGATATTGGTGATACCGTTATATTGAGGCGTTGTACGCCCTGACTTGCCAAGTAAAACTTGATGATATTATTGATATAAGGCACAAGATGCCAGACTTTAAGTTCTTTGAGGCTCTGTGATTTGTATGTGAGGTTATGATGACGTTAGAGATCGTACATGGTGACATACCTCCATGGACCTTACCTCCGGGCTGCGGCTAACATAGAAGGGGGTGAGCATGTTTCTATGCACACTGCACTTCTTTCTAGAGGACTGTCAGTGTTTATTTGCATTACTTTATTATTTCATTACTGCTTATTTGTTATTATTGGTAAATTTCTACTTTATGCTATGTGGAATTTTTTGCCTTACACTGTTATTCATCCATCTAATCGTTTACTTGAGGTTACCGATATACTATCCATGTTCTCCTGCTGTCTTCTTTTAACTCTTGATTATTGCATTAGTATTCACATATATTGTTGCAAGGATTCCGGATATGTCTTCCTTCATTGTCGTAGATCCTGTTATGTGATTAACTAGTGATACTTGTCTACTTGTACTTTATTCTTATTTGAGTAGCTAGTTTCCCTGGTTGTGCTATTTGCTTCTGTGACCCCTTTAATATGTTTCATTATTTACTGCTTTTATTATTGCTATGTGCCTAGTGGGCCATCGAATCCAACTGTGTACAAGTTGCTTTGGTAGCTTGTAGTCATACTACAGTTGCACATGTGCAGATTCAAGTATAGGTTCTTGACCATGATTACGACCAGTTGTTCGTTTGGATTCCATCTATTATCAGAGATTCGGGGGTGAGCTTGGCGAACGACTTTTACCTGCTTCTCTTCAACTTTGGCATTCATATTTGATCTCTATGTATTTCGGAGACACAGTTGTATTAGATATTCAGATTTCATGTTTTTGTACTTAGTGGTTTGTTTGACACTGATATCAGGTTTTGGGTGTTTATTTGATTCTTTAAACTTTTACACTTATTTATCTTCTGATTACTACACTTGTTCATTAAGCATTTGATATAGTAGTCCTCCATTTCAGCTTTGGATTACGGGGTTGGTTCTCCTACTGGTAATATAGTAGGTGCCATCATGATCCGAGAAATCGGGTCATGACAGAACAAGTACACATAGCAAGATAATAAACTAAAAGCGAAAAATAAGGCATAAAGTAAGGGACAGGGATAAGCAGAAGTCTAATATAATAACATAAGTCCCAAAATAGGTATCTAGTACATGTGCCTCTAAGGATAAGCTATCAAAATATATAAATATGATAATAAGATGAAGTATCTATCTCGAACAACCAAAAATGACAAAATAATATAGATAAGAGAGGTAAAAGAAAGATTCGGGCGCCAGAAATCGTCGTCTACCTCAAGTCAATATAATCAGCACAATATGGAATCATCGGGGATGACTTATACTCAGATCTGCAACAAGAGATACAGAAATATAGTATGAGTACCAAAGAAATGGGAAACTAGTAGGCATTATCGGCCTACTAGGCTCATATAAGAAATAAAAGCAATAAATAGACCATTAATAAAAACAAATCACAAAAGTCAAACAAGTAGATCAGATAGAGAAAATAGCTAATAGGATAAAATAGGTAAATATCCTAGATAACTAGCTAACCAAAAGGATGATCCATACAAACAAATGAGAGAAGTACCTAAATTCATTCTAAACTAATAAGATATGAATAAATAATAGTACTGGCATTATACTGATAACCTCAACAACAGGGATGCGAAGAAGGGATAACTACAATAAGTAAAAAGTAATAAAGGAAGCATAAAAGAGAACCCAACAAATATATATATATATATATATATATATATGCACATTCTCAGTCAAATAGTAATTACGTACAATAATAAGTAAAGGAAATCCCAACAACCTCCTATACAAGTGAGAATCTCTAACCTAAAGTGACACGGGGTTTGAACCGTAGAGAAATATTGGACCGATGGATAAGAGAATTGAGTTGGCCTAAAAAGTGAATGAAACCCTCTGACATCCCATATTATCGGAAAGTAGAACCATCAAACAACACTCAAGGATATAATATGCATAATGATATGATGAATGCTAAAGTAAATGTGTATGTTCCTCCTTTGATACCCGTAGGTCCAGCAAGCAGGACCCATGAAGGGCTTCTAGAATATACCTCTACTCCCCCTATACCCCTCCTCTAGTTGAATACCATCGCAGATCAGAAAGGTCCATGGTAGACGTCACCGCATACTATCTCAACACTCAAACTGAACCTAAAATTGTACTGTAAAAAATATCAGTGTATGAATCGATGCCCGGATATCACCGTGTCTAAATCTCTATTATCTCAATATTGTAGCTCGGGTATTACCGACCAAAACTAGTATAAATCATATATGTTGCATTTGATAATCACCAAGCCTAGTAGTATATCAAAACAGTGATTACATTTTTATTATCCTATGTATCATAAAAGCTGGTAAAACATTATTTAATACTCATTTTAACTTGATAGTATTAAAAAAGGTCCCACAAGGCCATGCAAGGTACAAAATTAGTGAAGATGGTCTCCCGGCTATAAAACAGTAAAAACTAGTGCATAAAACTAGTTTCATGATGATGATATGCTCAACCACAGATAATATCTCAAACAAGCCCTGACGACCCTGCATAGGCGCGGATACTACACCATCTAAAACCAGCTAGTTAAAGTATGGGACTCGAGAAAATTCCTAATAATTCCACCATCTATGTTCCAGACTCAATCAAGACCATACAGGGTCACAGGGCAACTAAAATTGCAAATGCAACATCAATACATAACCAAGGAGTGGACTAAAAAAGCGGACCCTAATGGGCACCAAACCTAAAAGCACAACCCAAGGATTGATAATTACAATATTTATTTCCCATATAAAATAATTCTAAGATAGGTAAGCCATATCCTACTTGAAGTCTGAATATAAGCTCTCAAATACTGGTAAAAGGTAGCCCAGACAGCCTAATAGCTCCAAAAATGCAAGAACGAACCTGAACAATCACGAAACTAGCAAAATTATTAATCTACACATTAAAACCCAAGCGATCACAAAATCAAAAAAATAACAATCTACACATCAAAACAAGTTAAATGATACCCATAAAGGTATAACTATAGTTTAGGTCAAAATGGGTCTACGGACTTGCAAACCCAAAACTCCAAATAAAGGATACAAAAATATCTCACATCGTAGGGAACTCACACTTAAGATTTAGATCTAAGAAGAGCAACAAATAGGCTAGAACAAATGATTTAAGGAGAAG
>JBDJHY010263524.1:0-10468 GCA_039654485.1 Withania somnifera
AAGTCTCGAGTTTATTTTCAGGCACACTTTATATGTGATACATGTTGGTTATGATATTTGTTATACATGTAAGAAAAGAAATTAGGACGATGCTTCCGCTGCGTAAAATATATATATTCTAACATTCTTTCCCATCACCATAACTAAGTTCCTGTTGGCAGAGTCATTCAGAAAGTAATCTGCTATCTCTTCAATTTCGTTGCCCAAAAACTTGGACACTATGAGCCCTTCAGCAATCCACAGGCGAACCAATTTCCAAGGGGGAATATCAAATCCTTACCTTTCTATCTTGAGGCAAATGATTGTGAGTACCACAACATTCAAGCATCTCTGAAGTTTGTCTTCTTCTATGAGGTGCTTCCCGACATTTTCCTTAATACTTTCCAATCAATTTCGCTCCTACGAATTCCTAAAGCTCCTGCAATTACTACAATGGTAAGTGATACTCCACTATATTTTCCTACAATGGCTTCTCCATGTTCTACTAACTCAACAGGACAACGACTGATGCCAAAAGCTCTATTTTCCAGCAGCTGAAAACTTTCCTTGTGATCCAGAAACTTCAAATTGTGAGGATCAATATTGACGGATCTAGCCACATCTACGTGTGAGTAGTCATCATGATCCTGTGGCCTCTGTTGTTTTCTGGGAAATCTGTCTTAACAAAAGCTACAACCTCTGAATCCCAGACATCGTCCAAGACGATGAGGCATTTACTTACCTCCGTTAGCCACACGGACACGTACTTCCTCAGCTATTTCAGCCTTGTTTTTGTCTTGGAATTCTTCAATGCGCCTCGTGAACCCTTGCAGAATATTATAAAGGATGTCCCTTTTTACCCATGATTGTCCCATGAAAACCCAGATGTAACTGAAAAATTGACGTGGAATCTTAGGATCATTTTAGATTTTTCTTACCAATGTTGTTTTACCAAGACCAGGCATTCCCACAACAGGGAAAACATCTAGACACGCTGATCCTTCAATAAGACGCTTGATCACTTTTGCCGCTTCCTCATCAAAGCCAATCACTTCGAGATTTTCCAATGAAGAATCCTTTAGGATATATAATCAAAAGGATGGTATAAATAGCTAACGGCAAGTTAAGAATCAAAGAGTTGTCCAATTTTTTATTTTTTTTTTAAACTGCTTAGAAGTAAAAGCAAAACAAATAAATCGAAACTGAACAATTGGTTGTATAATAGTACTACTACCATAAGAAGAAGCTCCATCATGTGCCAAGTGAAAGTTATTCATGATTCATGGATAATTATCATCTCTTCTTTAAACTGAAAAGCAACAAAGAGTTGGTGGAACTCACACTTGAATAAGAGACGAGATAAATAGAAAATCAAAGGTTAACATTCTGTCTTGTCTTACTGTGTCACTCAGGGCTGGACTATGACATAACTGGTAAGGCATATACTGTCCCTTTGTTTTTTTGGCATCCAATTTTTCCAAAAAAATAAAAAATTATGTGCTAATTTTTAATTAAAGAAAATTAATTATTTACGATTAAAAGTACAACTTTTTTAATAAATTAATGTTATTTTGTTCTCTTTAGCCTTCTTCAAATAGAAAAAAAAAAAGTATTATTACTTTGTCTTTCTACATTCTATCTTATAACACTCACATTATTTTGTTCTCTTTAACTATTTTTGTACTCTCTTTTTTCAAAACTCTAATACGTGAAGAGTAATACATTGTTAAAAGTAAAAGTCACTAGTTGAAAAGTTATTGATGAAAGCAATTCTTTTCACTTGCAACCATGGAAGGAGGCAATGGTAAGAAAGGAAAAACTAGGGGTATTGAAAAGATCCATAGATTAGAGGAACATACTACAAATATGTAAATAAATTGAAACACAATATATCTCCTAAGTATATCACATCTGTGTTTAGGGGGGACAAGGTAAGCCATTGAATGAAGCATGGAGTTGACAGTTACTTTTTTTTTTTTTTCAACCAAGTTTTTCGATATTACTTCCTCTGGATTATTTTACTTATTATGATTTACTCCCTTGGTTCATTTTATTTGACTTTTATTGACTTGACGCACTCCTTATAAAAAATATTGATTAGGGGTATATTTTATTAAATTAGCCTCATAGATATGTTTTAGAACTCTAAATTTGACTATTATTACTTTATGTGGTAGAAAGGAAAAATATAACAAAATTCTCTTGATCTTATAAATTAGAAAACTAAACTGAAACAACTATTTGCAGTAGAGCGGCCAAGTGAAACAAAATAGAGAGAGTATCTTGCATGATCCTTAAGTAAAACATTAACTAGAGAGCAATTTGATTGAATTATCCCTATATGGTACTCCTTTCAATTTAAGGGTGTGTTCAGTATGGAGAAAAATATTTTTCATGAAAAATATTTTCTAAAAAAGAGCTATTTCTTACTTATTTTTTGTGATCAGTACGTAAGTAAAGAATATTTTCCTAAAAATATTTGTATATATAACACAAAATAATGAGAATATATAGGGATAGCTAGAGTGATAGATGTGGAGGGTAAGGCAAGGGTAGGAATACGCTACATGGGGCGGATGTAGGCGGGGTTGGTGGTGAGGAGTGGTAGGGAAAAAGTTAATTTTTTTAAAAGAATAAAAGGAGGGGGTAGGTGAGGTAAGACTTTTTTAAAAAAGAAACATTTGAAAAGTTAAAAAATTAATTTTTTTGTAGGGGCAGGGAGGTAGGGTAGGGGTCAAGGTAGAGAGTATGGGGTAAAAAAATTATAAGGTTTAAAACAAATTGGGTGGGGTGAGGATGGGGACTGGAGATTTTCAGAATTGTTCCTTTATGTTAGTTTAGTGTTCAATACTTATTTTCGGATTAGCTAAGGACTTATCCCAACAACTCACTTGCTCAGTATTATGACTTTCAGACATGGGTGTAATAACTCTTCAGACATGTTATGTTCCCAGTCTTCACTCAATAATATCATACCGATTGAATTTGCTTATTTACGTCCATACATTTGTTTTCTCTTAGTTAATATGTCATATATAGTAAATGCTAGATCCAAGAATACACATGGAGCCACTTTATGGCTTTAGGTACCATGTTTTGTCTAGGGTGTAGACTCAAAGCGTAACAAACTTGGTATCAGCAAACTAGATTCAAGAGTCCTATGAGTGTTTGAAATATGCATTTAGTAGAGTGTTCTTTATGGGTATGAAACACATTACACTTACAATGGAAAGGCTATTGAATTTTTAGGAATTTTTTTTCCTTCTTTTATGTTCTTTCTTTTGCCATAGAGTCTAATTCTATTTCTTCTTTCTAAGTCATGGTTTATACGTTTTAGACCGTGCCTCTGCAAAGAGCACCAACACAAATAGAAGCCGGACGCCCACAGGAAATTAGGCTCCACTAGTCCCTAAAGCTTAGATGGACAATATCACCACGCTGAATTCAGAAATTTAATCCAGTTGCTGGCACAGGCTGTCACAACTCAGATAAATCAGCAAAGAGCAGCCATTATAGTTTCGCTAGTTACTTCTGATACCAACACTACCAGGATCGGAGAGTTCCTCTTGATGAATCTGTCAAAGTTTCATGGGTCCAAGTTGGGAGAGGACTCAGAGAATTTTATAGAGTACTTTTTCTGGATATGTGAAGTCATGAGGGTGGTTGATACTTATAGGTAGATCTTGCATCTTTTCATCTCAAAGATATAGCTAGGTTATGGGTGGATTAGTGGAGAAAAAATAGGGTTGTTAGCGCTGCACCTCCAACATGGGCTGAGTTTGAAAAGGCTTTCTCGGGCGCTTCTTTCCCCGAGAGATGAGAGAAGCCAAAACTAGAGAGTTTCTGAATTTGGAGATGCGCTCCATTAGTATGGCGGTGTAATAATCTCCAAGGTCATTTTTTCATTTTTAGCATACTTTATCATTCTGCCCTTTTCTCATAGTTGAATTATATCAAACTAAGTTTGATTTCATAGTTGGTTTGGGAACAAAAAGGAATTTTGGGCAAGTTTTGGAGAATTTTCTATTTTCACACTTAAGTGTGAAAATAACTGACTTTAGTCAACATCAGGAGTTAGGGACCTCATATCAGAAATCTATCAGTTCCATCAACGCTAGAATGTAGATTTTGGTCTAGGAAGACCTTCTCTTTGGGTTTTTACCCTATTGTTTTGATTTTTAGTGGTTTGACGGGATAAAATGGAAATTTAAAAAATGTTTGGCTTGAATCAACATTTCAGGTTAGAGTGCTCAGATACAAGATTCGATGATTCTGTTAGATTTGTGAGGTGGTTTTTATTCTAGAATTATCTCTTGTTTATTTTCTGGGGATCCCGGGGGCGTCTTGATATTTTTGGTATTTTTAGTTTAAAATGGGCTCTTAACAGGTAGCGGGTCAAGAAGAACTCAGAATTATATTTTAATGATTACGTTGAGTCCGAAATGTCGAATTTAGTATAGTTGTATATATGGTTTGTTTGTATGAAATTCGAAACGAATTTCAGGGGTATATTTGGAACCATTTTAAACTTTGAAATAAATTATTGTTTGATATTGTAACTAGAAGATCTTCGTGTTTGCGAGGGTCGATTGCGTTAGAGTAGGTTCGGGCTTAGAAAGTCATCGTGATCACGTGGAATCATGCATTCACGCTGAAGAAGGATGAGTTGCCTTCCATGATCGCGACATGTGGACCCCGATCGCGAAGGCTTGTGACTAATCTAGGTCGTGATCGCGAAAAGGTACCGCAAAGTGGTGAGTGTGCACCTGGGTAGTGAGATTTTTAAACCTGAATTGTTTCATTCATTTGCACATATTGATCATCTATTACTCAATTTAGCAAAAACAAGAAGGAAAATTTCGAGATTTAACAACTAGATAACAATTCCAAAACCTTTTCTTATCAATTTCTATGAACTTTATGATGATTTTGACTTAGCAACTTGGATATTTTCAAGTTAAAAATAGTGAAAATTTTCATGAACTCGAAAAAATAGAGTTTGGGGTTTTCAATTAAGAAATGAATTGGATTTTTGCTGAAACTTGATATTTAGAGTTTCCAAGTGATGGATAACTCATTTTCGCAATAAAATTTTGATTTTGACCTTGTGACTATAGGGTTGAATTTTGAATAAAGCTTTAAAATATTGGAATGGTTATTTATTTTCTTGTGCATTTGTTGTTAGTGACTAGATCATGCGCATTTGGAGGCGTTGCGGAAGGAAAATGCTCACCAGTGATCTTACCCTTAGTTTCCAAGACAAGTTGAGGTTCTTTGGTCTTTTTATAAAGTATTAGTAATTGATTGTGAGATAACTCATAATTGGGAGTAATTGGTATACTAGGGGTGTCTGTGTTAGTTAAATGACAAGACCCACCCGGGTGCTAGTGTCAAGAATGTCAAGTTTAAAATGAGAAACATACTTGATGATGTAAGTATGTGCCTTATTGTTGTGGATTACCTCTTGAATGAGTTTTAAATGCTTCAATAATGTTTAATTGGTTGAAATTGGACTATTGTCATGATAATTGAAATATTCATTTGATAATATTTGAGATCTAGTAAATATTGCCAAGTTGGGGCTTGATTGTGATTAGTACTATCTTGTGATGTTGTTTTGAGGTTGAATTATTGTATTGGGTTGAAATTATATTACGTTGTCCTTTTTATGGCTTGTTAGATCAAAATAAATTGTATGGTGATACCCGATAGAGGCTAATTTAATACTAGTGATTGTATGTTTGGTTGTTTCCTGAATATAGTTGATTGTATAATAACTTGTATATATTATTATTATTTTGGATCGGGTACCACGCATTTACGATATTATGAACTCTGTTTTAGATTAGCTTGTCTTGTCGTCCTAATATAATATCATATATAATTATGGACCAGAGTGTCTCGTCAGCACAATATTAGTATGGATAGGATACCACGTCGGTACAATGCATGGGCCTTGTAAGCTCCACATGAGTACCGACTGTGACAAATATTGGCATCGTGTGTGTATATTAGGAAAGATATACATCACAATTATTTACACATTACTTTGCATTTTATATTAGTTGTGACTTGAATTAATTTGTCACCTGGTTGATTCTTTGGAAAACTAATAATTGGCAACAAATTGAGATGATTTGGTATTTGATTATGACATGAGACTGTTGTGGATATTTTTTTTATATGATACTTATTTCTATGATTTGAGATTATTACTTGTGTCGTGGAATTGTAATATATGCTACTTGTATGGATTCTGTATATTTTAGAGAGTTGTTGTTTATAAACATTCTGCAGGTTATAGTTGGAGGGTGGGTTGGACATTAAAAGTTTTCGTCACCTATTTATATTAGGACCAGATGAGGACGTTGTTGAGTACCGTTGTTCATGTACTTACCCTTGCTTTTATACACTTTTATGCAGGTACCGTGCCAGTGTCATCTTGATTCCTCCTTCTCTTCACCTGAATACACATATTTGAAATATTTTGAGGTAGATGCCAGTCTACCAAAAGTTACCAAATATCTTTTTATCTTACTTTGCAATGTCTATTCTTTTTAAAGACAAGATTGATACTTGTATAGATTCCTAAATAGAGGTTGTGTATAGTGGCACTAGTTTTGGGTTTATAGTTTATGATATTTTTCATTTAGTCATATAGTTCTTTATTAGTATTATTGTTGTTGTCTACTTCCACATTTTGTACTTAGATTGTTTACTCATTGTTAGTTTGGATGACTCTTCATGGTGGGAAGATATGTGCATTCACAATCGAATTTTGGATCATAATAAGTTAGTATTAGAGCCCTAGGTTCGTAGATCCTACTGTACGCAAGAAAAGTTTAGTAAAGTATCGCGGATCAGTGCTGAAACGTTTGCTACTTATCCTCGAAAGGATATGGAACTCTAGGAAAAATATCTTTTCGTTTTTTCATTCTCTTCTAGCATGGTTATTTCGCTTGTGCTGAGTCTTTGCATGTTCTATCCGAAAGATGGTTAGGACCAAGGCTACGACTACGAAGATGAGCATCATATTACCGAACTTGTTGTTTTAGGTATAGTTAGGAGCGGGGACAGAGCTAGGTGTAGGTATATAGAGAATCCTCAGTCAGAGGACGTACATGAGCAGCCTCCCCAGATCCCAAGATTGATCAAGGTGAGAATAAGGTTCTTCATGAGTATATTGCATCCCCAATATTGCAGGACACCACTCAGGGTCCTAGATGTGTTGGAGAGTATGACATAGGGTGGTATGTACACCCAAGCATAGGCAGAGACCCTATAAAAGCAGACTATTCCTATGGTTTATGATTCGGTGGGTCAACCACCAGAAGTTCCAGTTAAAGTGGGTCAACCACCAGTAGTTCAGATTCTAGTGGGCTAGCCCTAGTGGCTCAGAGGTAGGTGGGTCAGCCATCGACTGCACATAAAGTATATAATATTCGTATTCTAGGGGTTGGGATTGCTTGTGTAGTCTTTATTGAGATGTTAGATGAGCAATAGCGTAGGTATGAGAAATTTAGAAAAATGGACTAGCCACAGTTTCCGGGTGAGCAGGCTGAGGATACTTATGAGTTTTTGACTTCATGCCATGAGTTGCTTCAGAGTGTTAGGTTAGTTCAGACTCATAGAGTTGATTATACTATGTTGTAGTTACGTAGGCCAACCAAGTTGTGGTGGTGTACCCATATGGATTCTAGACCAATTAGGTCCCCTCCCATGACTTTAGAGATATTTTCTAGAGCCTCTATCAATAAACATATGCCTCGTGGTCTGAGGTATGGCCTCCGGTGTTAGTTTGATGAGTTATCTCTGGAGGGTATATATGTGGTTGAGTATGAATCCCGTTGATACGCCTTCTCTAGACATGTTTTAGACATATTGCCAGATGATCAGGAGAAGCTTGTTATATTCATGAGAGTGTTGACTTTTCCTCTTTGTTCTGTGACATTCTCGCTCTCGCAGTTAGAGGAAGCCACCCTTCAGACTGTTCTTAAGACTGCCAGCGGTTTTGAGCAGTTGAGAAGAGATTAGTTTGGAGATAGTAGAGGCAAAAGGCCTTCATCCGCGTGGTTTTGGGGTGCCTCATTTGGAGTTAGAGGTTCATTTCAATGTGAAGTTGACATGATCAATATGATATTATCCTGGGAATTCTATAAAAAGTGGTAAGCATTTTTGGAATTAAAGTTACCATCTTTGGAGTGTCTCCAAGTTAGGTAATCTTTAGGAGCATTAAAATCGGGAAAGAAGTAGTTATTAATGTCTTGAATAATTTCTCTAGGCATTATGAATGGTAGGGAGTCAGAATTCTAGTAATTATTGTGCCAGATGTCAGAAATCTTGGTGTTCATTCAGGGGAAAAGTAAAGGTCTAGCATTGCATTGTCTAAGAAGGGTAATTTAGGAACCATCTATCATGCTAGAAGTTTATCGAATAACCATTGTTAATTGACCATTAAATACTATCCTAGAAAATCTCCTAACCTTTGAGTAAAGATCTCCAAGAGGTAGAAGTAGCAGGATATAGAAGCACCCTTCTGGAGGCATATTTACTAAGAAAAACTTTGGCAAGGGTGGAGGTGGAGTTTTGGAAAATTCTTTAAGCCATTCCAGCAAGAATGGATTTATTTTTTATTTCATCTTTTTGGATTCCTAGACCTCCCTCCTTCTTAGGTTGAGTAATGGTGTCCCAGCCCACCATATACGTTCTTTTTTCTGAATCAGTAGTTCCCTAGATGAAGTTTCTTTTATATCTGGTAATGAGCTTGTAAATTTTAATGGGCAATTAGGGAGACTAGAAGGACTAGATTTAACCAGCATAGTTCTTCCATACATGTTAAGAGATTTGGTTTTTCTTTTATCCATCTTAGATTTAAGGTTATCCAAAATGAATTGAAAGTCAGAATTGATAGATTTCTTATGGAGAATGGTGAAACCAAGGTATCTTCAAAAGTTTGATTTATCCTTGATGCTGAGAATGGATGAGGAACTGGAGGCCTCAAGATTACAATTATTGGAAAAGATGCCTTTAGACTTGGTGTGATTGATGCTAAGGCCAAAGTGACCAGTAAAAGTAGCCATGGTTCTGAGGATGATGTTGTAATTTAGAGGATATGCTCTAGCAAACACAGTGAGATTGTCAGGAAAAAATATGTGAGAGAGTTTACGACTAATTCTGTTGATGGTAATATGAGTCCAGGTTAGAAGGTCAACCTCATGGTCAATTCTTTCGGATTAGAGCTCTATGTAAAGAATATAAATGTGGGGCGATATGGGATCTCTTTGCCTGATTCCTCTGGAAGGTTGGAAGAAAGGATTTTTTTTTCTTTTATTAACCAAGACACTAATAAAGGAAGTGGTGAGTCAAGTCATGATAAGCTTGAAAAGGTTTTTTGGAAGTTGAAAAAGTGTAGGGATTGTCTGATGAAGGATCATTCAAGCTCGTCAAAATCCTTTTCCTATTCAATTTTTAAAATCATGATTGCTTTTTTGCCTTTGATTTTGAAGAAGTGGGTGATGTACTCCTGGACAATTAGGTCATTATCATCAAATCTTCTATTATTAAGGAAACTGGATTGACTTTGTCTAATAATGTTTGCTAATAAAGGTTTGATCCTATTAGCAATGATTTTGGTAATGATCTTATATTAGGTGTTGTGCAGAGGCCAATGGGTCTGAAGTTCTTTATAGCATTAGGACATTTAGGAATGAGAAAGATGTAGCTGGAGTTCACATTTTCATCCATTGTAAGTTTGGTGAATGTGGTGTGGCAAAAATTCACCAAATGGTGGCCTATATTGTCCCAATAATTCTGGAAGAAGATAGGATAAAGACTATCAGGATCAAAAGCTTTGAGGGGCAAAAGGGATAACAACTCTTGTGATTTTCTCACTTTAAGGGATGTTTTCAAGCATGAAGTGGTCATTGAAACTTATGGAGTTCGTGTTTCGCTTGAGTTAGTGAATGTTGCATACTTGGGAATGCGATTGACTTTTGATCCAGAATATATACCACTGAATGAATATGAAGAGCCACCACCCGTGATAGTTCGTGATAGACCATGAGAAGTTGTATCAAGGGATGTTGTGCGCCGGGGTAGAAGGAAAAATGGTGAAGCTAGGGGCCAATGTCATGTGGACCACCATTTAATTGATGAAGAAAATGAAGAACCTGTGCTTGATAATCCCAGCTCTTCGACGGTGGTTCCTAAGGTTCCTTAGTGTCCTACTTCAATAAATAAGCCTCGCCGGGACCCACTTTGATAATGAAGGAAAGAAAATAATCTCAATTTTATGACAAATCTACATAAGCTTACATAAGGGGTGGGGATCCATAGGTATGTATATTCTTAAAGAAGATAAAGAATCAATAATTTGGGAGAATTCGATCTCCAACTTGACTTTATTAGCCCTTCGACGGTAGCTCCCAATATTGGCCTTGTTACTCCACCAATTGCACTCATTGGTTTCTCGCAATTGAGTGGGTCGCTC
>JBDJHY010263534.1:0-10467 GCA_039654485.1 Withania somnifera
CCAGCAGCCCAATGAGATAAAAGTTGTGCTTCCTATGTAGTGATAAAAGCCTCTTAAAGGCCTTTTTTGTGTTGACTGATCTAATATTCCAGATAATAGCATTAGACATAGCTATATATTGGATTTAGATATTGTGCTCCTTGTTTGTCTGCCTGTAACAGGCACACTGCCTTCTCTTTGGTTTCTTTTATGTTTGCCATTGGATTTTCCTTTCACAATCTGTCTAGGGGACAGATCTCCTTCTCTAGCTGTATTCTGGAAGTTTTGTGCTGTAGATTCCTCAACTCTATCAATGGCAGTAATTTCTTTTTCATCCTCCTTTTCCTTTACAGTTGGTTCAGCACCAGTTGGTTTAGGTGCATCTCCTTGTACTATTGCAAGTTGTCACTGTACTTAATCTTCTGTTGATGAGTATTCTTGTCCCTCTCCTCTTGCAGCTGTGATTCCTGTAACTGATCATCTCTTTTTTAATTTTTTATTGGTGTGAGATCAGTGCTCACAACTGTTTCTTTATCAATTAAGGCTCTTGACTGTAGCTTATCATCTTTCTGCTCCCCTCCAGTGTTTCCAGTGTCCCTTTTCTTAACCATTGGTTGTTTCTCACCACAAGGAGTAATTGCAGAATTTTCCACCACTTGACTATTGAACTGATTATTATCTTTCATCCTCTCATTCTGTGTGCCTTCCTCTATTTGTTCTAGACCTGTGTTATTATTGTTTTGATCCTCCTTGACTGCTTCCTCCACCTTCTCCCCAACTAATTTGAATGTTGATTCTACCCATTCCTTAGTTGTAATCTCCTTAATTTGATCATCTTTTCCCTCCCTCTTTTTCTGTGTAATCAACATCAACATCCTAGATTCAGCAATCTTGGATTCTTCTGTGCTGCATCTACACTAAGTTCTTGTTGCACTTCACCATTATCTTCCTCTAATGCTCCAAACTGATTATTTGTTTGAATTGTTATGGCCCTTTCATGATGCACTATTGCCAGTTCCTTACCAACAACATCTCCTTCTCCTGCTCCTTTCTTTTCTTGTGCATTAATATGGCCCTTATATTTTCCACTTTTCACAATCCAACTGGGACTAGGATTAGGGTTTCCAACCACTCTTCCACTGGTTTGTATTTTAAAAGGAGGATTAGTCGACTGCTTGTTCTTTCTAGCAACTTCTCCCCCTTTTCCTACTTGAACTCCACTTCCTTGTACTTCCCTTGTAAATTCAGGATGCAATATTCTGCACTCAAATTCATCATGACCTTGTAAACAACAGGGTTTACAATACTTGGGAATAAAATCATACCTAATTTTGATCTACTTTCTCCTTATATCTCCAGTAGCTGAGTTAATGCACTAGATCTATACCCTCTCAGGGTGTTTAGCTAGTAAATCCACCTCCACTTTCACACGGGCAAAACTAGGTCTTGTTTTGTTCTTTGTAGCATGATCAACTTGCAATGGTTTCCCTACAGTAGCAGCCAAAGAAAACAGGGCTTCTTTTACAAAAAAGTGAGGAGGCAGTGTTGGAAAAGAAATCCAAGCCATTGCTTTTGAGGTTTCTTCATCAGGATTAAACCATGGAACCCACTTTAAGGGCCTCATGTGGTGGTACATCACCTTGTACTTGATGTAGTACACAGGCTTGAACAACAATTGAACATAATCTTCAAACAAGGAAAACCTAATCAATACATGTCTATTGCATAATAAACCAACATTACAATCTCCTTTCTATTCACATTGCATTGGAATTAGCCTATGTAAATCTTTGATTTTTGGCCATCCATATGAGAATTTTCCAATCACAGCATACTCTAAATTCTCATGTTTAATCATGCAATTGGTCTCCTCCAAACTCCACTGCACAGTGGGATCTCCATGCTGGAAAATAATAGGCTTGATAGGGATAGGGTTTAGGGGCTGTTTTGGTGTGTTTTGTGTGATGTTTTGAAGGATTTGGGAGTAGTTTAATTTGTTGGGGGGGGTGTAAAACCTCATGAGGAGGCTTTCCAATGGCCTGAGAGGCCATGAAAGGGCTGAAACAATGGCCAAAAAGAAGGGGGAAATCTCCTTGAGAGAGAAACTCTCAAATGGCAAAGTTGGGGTTTTGGGGTTTAGGGTTTAGAGGATATTGGGGTTTTATTATCCTTTGGGTTCTCTCTATTGTTATTGCTTGTAGTTGATCTTTCAGACCACAGATGTGTAATTGTCATAGTAGATAACAATGTTCCTTTAGTGGTGTATCATTTTTGTAGTATCCCAAATGTTTTTTCTAGTCCATTTATGTGATCCATTCTCAATTTTAATTAGTACATGTGACCGTACAACTATAATCTTCGTGAGTGGCTCTGGGTTAGTTCTTTTGTGATTACTGTGCTGGAACTAATTATTGGCTTATAACGGGTGATGATTCAGTTTCATGATTGTGTTCTTTGTATAAGAGTCGAAGAACTTTTCGATTCTGAGTTAGGGCACTATGTGTGAGTGAGTTATGAGTAGTTGGTGATTCCTCCATTCTTTGTCTGTGATGATTTTTAGCTTCGAACATTTGACATTCTGATGATGCGATGACTAATGTGTAGTTATAAGGCGATAATCGATGAGCATTTAGCTATAACCTGAGGCTACTATTAGTGGGTGGGTGGTATGATATGTTACATTGGGGTGATTGTTTTCTTTTTATTTTGGACAACTTGGAGGTGATTCCAGGTTGATTTTGATGATTAGGGTTTACCCATTCACCGTGAACTTAGTTCAAGGCTGAAAGTGGTGTTGTCTTTGAAGGAAGGTCTAACCACCATTTTATGGTACCTATTCATATTGATTTATAGTTGGTGTAAGTTGCCTTTTATGATACTATTAGGCAACTATACCTGAGGAGGTCGTAGCATTCGGGTTTCCCTTGATGGGTCCTATTTAATTTTTGATAACGTGATGTAGACAGGCATTGATACTTACAACTCCAAAATGTATGAATTAGTTCATCCCATTATTGTAAGGCTCATTATACCATATATTTTGTACTTTTGGATATAGCAGGGATGTGTAGAAAATATTGTTACTTCCATTTTAGGGTGGTCTTTTCATTTATGAAAGATTCCAGTTCTAGATATTTTAGACAATTATACTCAATGTAAATATTGATTCGCTGAGTACAATACGAATTGCTATTTCAACTAATATATTGATAGCCAGTGTGAGCGAATTATTCGGACACCTAAGGATACATTATAAGCTTGTGCCATCACATTGGGTTATAGTTGAGGTTGAAAATTAGTGTTGTAGAAGTTTCATATGAAGACACATACCATTGTATCATTAATTTGTGTTGTTTGAGATTTTATATTTCGATTTTCGAGCTACCAGTCGATGAAGCTCGAGCACCATAGTCCAAATGGTGTTTTGCAATGACTCCCTATTCCTGAGTGGGAGTAGGACCAAATTATATTTGGTTTTTTCCTAGGCCCTATTGTACTTCTAGCGGTCATGATTGTATATGGATCATTATGGACCGATCGAGAAATCCACTTCTCTTACACTAACTCCGTCTTCCTAGAATGCAAAGGGACTGATTGCCTTGCATATTCAAGAGATTCTTCGTTTGTATGGAGTGCCAGTTTCTAACACACCAGAAAGGGATGCATAGTGTAATTCATGATTTTCAAGGACTGTATAGTGTGAGATGATTATAACAGTATCTTGGAGTGCAACATTTCGTCCGATCCAGACAACTAGTATGAGTAGACTATCAGGTACTCTAGGGTCGGTTTTGAGGTGCATATTTATCTCGATGGTAGTGGAGCTCTGAATTTAGCCTTGGTTGAGTTTTCCTAATGACAACTATTTATCCTAGCACTCATATCATACTATTTATGGTAATGTATCGTATGTGTTGTAGTTCACAGATTGGTGGGTATATTAGTAGCGAAATTGATCTCAGCCTTGTCACTTTAAACTTCAGCTTTATAAATCGGGGAGCCATCCAGATTGGTAGCTTTGCTTCTTGAGTTTAATATCATGGACATGTGGAATTCGGGCTCAAATAGGGCTTTGTGAAATATTAGTAGGATTCCCTACATACTATAGACGCACCATAAAATTTAGTGGCCACACAACTGTGGTTCGTTGTTATATATCTCAGAAGCATCCCAAACATTTTTATCATGAGTCAGTTTGATTGGAAGACTTGTTAGTTTGTGCCTGAGACAGTATCAAGAAAGTATTTTTGTCATACGAGTACATTGGATGTGTCGTTTAATTGAGAAGGTTGTTGAGATATTGCGGAGCATGGTATGAATTGATATATGGATGTTAGTTCTAGACTTCGAGTATTCCTTCCTCCTTAACTTTCACTAAAAAAAGTTTCTTTAGTGGTTGATATGTTAACCGCCCTTGGGCCATTTCTATGATTCCCACTATTCCTATATGTTTAGAGCATTATTAGGATTGCCGAAGTAATTTATGACTTGGTTGGATTGATAGGTTGGGTCCCTGGAGGTTCTATGGGCTAAATTATGTCATAATTATTGCTTTTCAGGCCTTAATAAACTTATGTAATCTTGAATCACCTTTTCGTCAATTCCATTAGTTCAAAATATAGATTAGATAAATATTTCATTTATGGATTGTTATAATTTTACTTTATTTCGATTATGTGTGCGTTTTAAAACATTTTCCAAAATCTTTTAGGATAGGTTTGTAGGGAATAATTTATCGGCCAATGACATATAAATTGGTGGTTGATAAATTGGTAAAAGGATCAATAAATTTTCCAGTGCCAATAAATCGTCAATTTTTACTAATTTATTGTTAAGGGGTGCCCCTTCTTTAAATTGTAACTTTCATATTTCTCTAATTTTTTTCTTTTCTCGCTAATTATTTTGATATTGATGGCATATTAGGAAACTTTGAAGGTATTTAATAAAATTCGACTTGGTAAAAATCTATTGCGGTGGTTCTACGATAATTTCTATAGGGTAATTAATTCATTTCTTTATTTCATAAACTTTTTGGGCTTATATCTTTCAATTCTATCATTAAATTAAGCTCTATTTCTTACCGTATGACGTATGAGTTATGCTCTATGCGTGGGTATAAATATTTTCATTTTATGATATATTAGGGTTTGCAGACCTGCTTTTTCTCCGGGATTTTGACCCAGCTATATACACAGAAATATGGGTCTTATTTTACTTGTATTGATTGATGGGTTATATTTTTACAAGCCTTGCATGATTCGAGCTTCGTATGTGATTTCGGTCATTTGGTGCATGCTTTTCGTGGACATCACCAAAATCAAGGTAATACGATCTACGTTCTTTAGATTGGTTGTTAGAATAGTATATGTATGGAAACTGACCAGCTCGCGTATGGGATGATTATCCGGGCCTCTTTATGCTTATTATTTGGCCTATGACCCATTTAGTTAACTTGTAGCTTAATTCTAGGGCTATATAGCCCTGCTTGCATGTTCACGCCTACTCTGGACAATAGTGTGGTAGGGGAAGGAGTAACACCTTTGATGAAAATCATCATACGTGGACTCTGGAGTGTAATGAGGTGGGGTGGAGATTAAATTACTGTTCAAAGCTTTTTAGCTATCCCCCGATGTAGGTTGGTGTCTTTGTAGACAATCAAGGTATGTTCTCTGTGTTTTACCTGAGCTGTTATGTGTAATTAGAGTGGGTGTGGAAATCTTTAAGGGCCATAAATTGATTGATGTGGCCTTGTCGGTCTATTAGTAGCCCTATGTGATTATCCCATACCTAATTTTGTATATTATGACTATCCTGGGTCATTAGCTACTGTATGTGATTATATTATACCCAACCGGGTTTGTTTTTGCTAGATAGTAGAAGACTTATATGATAATATTTGACCTATCCCAGTACGAGCCTAGGAGTGAGTGGTATTGGTCTAAGTCTTGGTAGCTCTATATGCTCCCTTGTATGGGTGTTTCTATTTTTCTTAATTAACGTCCTCTTGGGTAGCTATGGAATCTAGGATGCGGTTACTTTGGCTCGGGGACGTGGTTAGGCTACGGGAGCTTATACCTTGGGACTAGGGATTAGAATACATCTTATAGGTTCAAATTAGGAGCCTAACTCCAGTTAGTTAATTGATTGGTTTTGTGTTGCGAGCATGATTTAATAGTTAACTAAATTTTTGACACAGTAATTACTAGAAATTGATTATCTATATATATATATATATTGTACTCTCCATGACTGTGCCCATGAGCAGTATGGACATATTTTCTTAGATCATTTGAGGCTATTGGCTTACTATCACTGTGTTTTTTTTTGACACATCCTACATAGCGACAACTAGATTTTACGGAGATACTGTTATTTAATACACGACGACAGATAGATTTTTGCCTACATGGTTGTACTTATGTTTTCACTGAGATATTATATACGAGCTAAGCCCGGGCTTTGGCTATTTGGTCATGATAAAGATGATACTAAATGAATTTTCATTGGTTTTGCATGCAGGTATAGATCTCTCCATGAACCCTCTGACATAGGGCGCCATGCCTAAGGTGTGCATGCCCGAGGGAGAAGTATATAAGGTAGGCAGGTTAAGTATATGGGGAAGCTTTCATGGGTCTCCCTCGATTAGAGGACTATCCCATAGAGGGGGCGGTGAAACTTATTTACAAGGTATGCAATTTTAGTCCTCCGCGGGTTCCTCTCATTCAGGATCATACTAGAGAGGAAGCATTCGCAACCTCTACGGGTCTCCCTTAATTCTGGGATAGTCCCAGAGAGGGATAATGTTGACATTTTATTTTTCTGTCCCGCATCCCTTTGAATTGAATCCTTACGCATTATTTGTACCCTTCGAAACTTAGGGGGGAGTACCTGTTTGGTTACTTTGTTGTCTGAGTGTACCTAACGGTAGAATGGGGTACCCACCGGGTTTGTTATCTAGTAGTCTCTACTTGTTCTTTCCTGTTTCTGGTTAGTACTTTTCATACACTTGTTGGGTTCATAGTTAGCTTAACTAGTTGATTATTTTGTATCTCTTGTTGATATTTCCTTGTGTTTGTTACTTTCAACTCTAGGTATGTATCAAGTTTCGTCATGGTCTGGCGTGGATGTAGTCTATGTGTTATGAATTCATAGTAATTTTCTTTCATATTTTTTAGATGATACTACACACACTGATAGTTGATCCTTCATTGCACTTATTAGGTATTATTGTAATTACCTTTTTGGTTATACACTACATGCCGCTGTGTTACTTGCTAGGATTGTTCTTTACCTTGCTTATGCTTACTTTTCCTAGTAGGCCTTTGATGCCAACTGGGTGCCCATTGTTTTTGGTGGTCATGCTACACGTCTACGTCCGTTCTTGATGTAGGTATTAAAGCGAGATATCATAGCATTGTTCAGGAGATACATTGAGCAGTTGGCGTTAATGTTTGCATATCATCCTTTTATTTTTATAGCTATCCCACTCAGAGTATGGATAGCCATTTTGTAGTTTTCCACATTATGGGTTATATTTTGTTCTCTTTTTATATATATAGATACTCTACAACAAATAAACCCAGTTCTGGGGGTGGCATTTTGGTTAGGTATTATATATTCTATTTCTATTTTATCACATCATCTCCTTCTACTTTTCTTTTTGGATCCTCGTTAATGGACCACCACTGTTGCTCTTGGCCATCGTAAGGCTTCTTTACAAGATATATGTAGACACCAACTTAACTTGATTTTTAGGTCGTGAAAAAGTTGTATAAGAGCTCTAGGTTTACCATTATCTCTGGCTATAGGAGCAAGTTTTTTGTAGAGTGATAAATGGTGAAATTACAACTTTTTGAGGTCTTTTTGTGCTAGATAATTCAATATTTCATTATTATAAGATGCCATTTATACCTTGCGCAGGTGTTATTTCAGGTAAAATATGAATACAAGTGTCAATTCAGGAAAAATGTGAATACAAGCACAGAGGAGCAATAAAGGGATGGATAAGAAAACAACTCACGGGAACAAGCATCATCGGAACCCTTCGCGATCGTAGAGCCTTAGCTTGAAATCGTGTAGGTCATCCTAGTAAAAGGATCTTCAGGATACTACACGATCGCATAAGTACTTCATGCGATCGCGATGAAGAAACGAGTCACCTATGCAATGGGGAGGCCTTCAAACACGATCACAATGCAACACTATTTTCACCTATGCGATCATGAGGTGTTGTCACGCGATCGCGATGAAGGATGCCCAAACCACTCTGGGACTTTTTTGGAACTTCATTATTTTTAACCCTAATTCAACATATACTCCGTCAACCCTCTATTAAAGAATCTTTGGAAGCCAAGAGAAATTTTTAGGCTTTTTCACATATCAAGAAAGGGCACAACACCACCACTATACTTTGAGGAGAAGATTTGGATGACACCATTGATGTATTTTACTTATTTCTTCTCCTCTTGCTTTGTACTAAATATTAGTAATGTGTAGTCTTTCTTTCTTTTTTGAATATTGAAGATAGATATATTTCTATATTCATTCATTGTTGTTGGTTTTAGTTTTATATATTGATTTTATTTAAATTATCTACTTGTCTATTTGTATTTGGGTGTGATAGATTTAAATCATTGTGAGCCTATTGTGTGCCAAAGGGGTAACTAACCCTAGGTGATATCCATTTATCCCTACTTAGCTTGAGAAAGTAAGTTAGGATTGGAAATTCTGATTTAGCATAAAACGAGTGTTTTCCTCATTAATGGATTTGAGCCAGAGATAGTAAAATCTTAGTGTAGCCGAATTGAGTTGTTTTGCATACTTTTTAGCTTGTTTTGAGAGAACAAGCGAAGGAAGGTTTGTTAGTGTTCGAGAGAAAATAGTAACACAAATTAATTAGTGTTCAAAATAAACTAATTGGAACTCAAAGCCTAATCTTTAAACCCATGTATAATCAAGTTAGTATTTAGTTTAATATAATGGATCATTGATTGAATTAATTAGTTGATCAATGGCTTCACAACTAAGGTAATTAATGAAATTATTTGTGAAGCCATTGAACAACCCTTTTTTAAAATTTTATTTGCAGTTTCGTGACACCTTTTACATACTTTCAAGCCCTCCGTTTTGTGCTAGATCAATCTAGTCTTGATAGTTGTGATTTAGTTTTTCCGTTCGTAGTCGGTTTCCATTGTTCCCTATGTATTTGACCCCAAATCACAAGCTGGGTAAATATATTTGACAATGACAATGCACACTTTTAGATTGGTTACAGAGAGTAATTGAGCATCATTACAACCGGAGCTGTTACCGGGGAGAAAATTGGCATATTGAGTTAGTTTTGAAATTAGAGTCAATTCTTTTGACTTGGATTTGTGAAATGTATTTATATTTTTTTTTTAGCTTTTTAGTTTAGGATAGAATCTATTTCTTTTCATTTTTCTTGATTATGTGTTAAATGGAATCTTAGGTGGAAAATGATGTTAATGGCTACAGTCCATGTCTTCAAAACCCATGCCATAACTTTGACAAAAAACATAAAAATTCAACCAGGAGAGAGATATGTGCACCTTCTAGTTCTTGTGATGAGCATGCTTGCACACCAGGGTTGCCTTCCCTCCTCGAAGAAGAAATTTATGAAATGTATGATGTGAGCCTAGATTTTCTACTAATGTATTTCGAGTTTAGTCAAGCTCTTGCACAATGGTTGGGAAATTTCTTTGAGAGGCATGTGGAATTATGCAAAAGGGTGGTACAGTTTGAATTTGACCTCTACGACTTAAAGGAAAAATTGAAATTCAAAAATGATGAATTTGGAGTTCAACACCAAAGGGTTGTAGAAGTTGATTTGGAATGTGCATAAATAGAGGAGAAAGAGGGGATTGATTATGGGAATTTGATAGGGGTTTACGAGCCATCCAATCCAAAGATTGTTCAAGATGCCAAAATAGAGAAGATGATACTAGAGGTCCACAATAAAGTTAAATAATTCATGGTTGATGACTCTAGTACAAATAGGGACAAGGTTGCTAAAAATGAAATAACTTTGACATTGGTGCATCTTAGACCACATTCCAGCTATTTGTGTTCATGTTGATGTTTGAAATTCCAAGGCGACAAAATGATGTATCTCAATTAAAGGAAAAAAGTGCAAGATGCATAATTACTATTGGCCTTTGCATCTATTTACCATCGTCCCATGCAATCTAATGAAAGCTTGATCTCAAGCTGGGATACAAATTCAAGTCATCAAAGTGGCGGGATAAATGTTACAATTAATGGTCAGGAACCTTAATTTGAATTTTTACATTTTTAGTTTTAAAGTTCGTGTTTTAAAATTTTTAGAGTAATTTATTTTTACTAATCCACATTGCAGACTTGTTTCTTGGAGTGGACTGAGCTAGCAGGTGACTTCCTAGAAATTTTTTCAAGAGAACTAGCAAAACCAACATTCAAGCTGAAATTTCCAGAAAACTGGAAAAAGTTCAC
>JBDJHY010263575.1:0-19954 GCA_039654485.1 Withania somnifera
CTTTTTGTTTTGCAGAAACATTCGTGATCCTTTGTTAACAAGTTTGGAAGCTCTTTTGTTCGTGGTTCTCAGACGGATCATTACCCTGGTAAATTTTAGGACTTATCAACTCGTAAATGCAATATAAATTGAATTTAATGAACCTCGATTTAATGAATTGCAAAGGGACCATGTATGAAACTAAAATTTGGAATTTTACACTGTACGAGCAGCCATATGTATCGTGGAACTCCCTCACGGGTCATATGATAACTCGTTTATGGAAATTGAAATACAAGGAGATTAGTATGACCACTCATACAGATTGTAAGGCATCTATAAAAACTACATAAGTTTTTGTGCCCCATTGACAAGTTAACTAGAAAAATGCTCTAGGGATGTACGACACCCCATAATGGTCATATAACCCAATACGAGTTGTACATTTGTATCCCTATAACATACTTAAGGTAATTTTTTGCTTTTCTTTTGTTAGTTTAGAGGCTAATGTTTCTAACACAGGTACCATGGCACCAAAGCAAAGAATAAAGACTTCTCCTTCCTGCCTCCAAGGATTGTGAAGAACAAAATGCCTTAAATTATGATATCCCACAATTTAGTGGGACAGAGGTTTGATGCAGGGCAGAGTTGATCCACACCCATTGTGCCACACTAGATTTATGGGTGCAGTAGATGAGGAGCCTCTTCCTACAAATTTTGAGTTATCCTTGTCCCAGTCTAAAAAGGGAGTAGAAGACTCTGATGAGATGATAATGATTCTGTATTTGGAGAGCAGAGTTTGGAGAAGGAGATAAAGGGTGATGATGAGGCAACTGCCTCCAAGAAACAGAAAGTTGAGCCTGAGCAGTGTGGTGCCAGAGAGGACATTTAAGAAAACTTTTATAGATATACATAGAAGGATCCTAAGCACAACAAGATTTTGTACATTAGTACGTAGTCGGCAGGAGGTACCATATGCTTGAGACATTTTAGATGATGGGATCACAAAGAAGAAGAATAATTAGTTTCGGTAGGGATTCCTTTAGGAGGCCAAATTTTTTACAGACAACCTGAGTGTTGTGCCTAAAGTAAAGATATTATTGTACCATTATCAGATGGGTGGATGGATGAGGATGACAATGGTTATTCAACATATATGGTCCGAGATGCTTTTGTTAACTATGTTGCTACCATGTATAATTCCATAGGGTCGATGTCAATGAGGAAGAAGAAAGCTGCTACATTAGAGGTAGCTTCTCTGGAAACTGTAAGATTTCGAGGAAGAATTTGGATATTTTTTAGATGACGATTTAGAGGTTCTTGTATGGGTTAGACTATACTTCCCCTGTTCACAATGGTGGTTATGAATACCAAATAATTATGGTGAATATGATGAGAGTATAAAGGATCTAGTATCAACAGCTAAAGTGATGAGTTGGATAGTAGGCCAAATTGTTGTTGCTGGTCCTCAGGCTCCATGGGTTAGGGATCCATATGCTAACATTATAAAGGCATCCCTAAAATTTTAGGCTAAGGTTTGGTGGCTGGATGTGAAGATCCAGTTGATCCCAACTGGGAATGATGATACTTTAAATCCTAAGAGGGAGATTCTTGTGGCTTGTATCATGGAAAGGTATCGATTGAATGTGACCCGAATGATTTCCTTGAATATGTGGGATAGAGTTACTCATGACACTATAACTTTTCCTTTCCCATGCCTAATCCAAAGATTATGTTGGAAGTCGGGTGTAGCACTAAGTCGTCACCTAAACTATAAGCCTATGGTTAAATAGGTATCTAATATTATTTTGATTAAATATGTGGTAAATCTATTTTCATGATCTAGGGCACTTCCTTTCTTTCCTGCATCAGATATAGAAGCTCACTTGATGAGGAGATCTTTCCCATTTGTGATTTCGACTGTTCCTGTACCTATTGGTGTCTTATAAATTGAGTAAGAAGTCGAGTAGATTAAAAGAAAGGCCCCACAACCTATAGTTATATCCACTGATATTCCACCCACCTCTTTTGTACTTGATGTTGGGGACGTCACCATCCCATACGAATTTTTTGTGACATTTGTTGATAGACAACATATGAAAACTGCAAAACTAGATTAGTTAATAGAGCAGATGGTGCCTTTTGCGAGAATGGAATTAAACAATGATGAGAATAGGTTTCGAGTAGAGAAGCACAAAGAGATTAATTTGATGCAGGATTGAATTAATATCCTTAAGGCTAGGATCATTGCTCGGCTGAATCATCCAAAGGTGCCTAACTTTTAAGCATTGTTCACCGACTTAGATGTCATTGAAAGTTGATGTAAATAGACTCTTTGCAAAACTATCTCCACTCGCAGTCACCTTAGGTCCTTGATGCAGTTAGTAGTGGGATTACAAACACCTATATCATGTTGGATTTGTTTACAATTGCGTACCCTACAAAGGGGAAACGACTACGAGAAGCCATAAATAAGGGCGAGGAGGATTTAGCTAAGAGGTCTAGGAGATATTTGAGGGCTACAGTGGTAGAGTCTTTATATACGTATGATAAGAACCAATAGCGCTTATATCTCTAGGCTGAGGCACGAAGATCAATGCATCCTCTAGCACCTTGTCTATCCTACCTTCAACTGTTTCCTCCCCACCAGTTGTCACCACCAATGTTACCGACATTACTTCAGTTGCTTTGAGCACCATTCATCCCAAATTTATTATTGTTAGTGAGGTATCTACTGGCCCTATTTCTGTTTCTTACAGGCGATGACCCTTTAAGGGTCCACACTATTGAGTATGCCAGCCACTGGTGACACCAACTTGGAGTTCTCCTACACCGGCTCCAAGGGCACTAAAGGTATATTTCAATACTTTGTGCTATTACTCTTGTTTTTTCTTGGTGCATTGTGGACACTACACTGTCTTTTGATAAGGGTATGTCAGTCTGCCGTCTTGAGGGTTTTTCTGTCGTATTTCTTTTTCCTCTAAGTAACTTTATCGTAGTAGAATTGGCATAGTAGGATTATTTTTTTTGTCATTGATGTTTGTACAAGTAGAATATTTTAAGGGATTTACGTACAACCTGGATTATAAGATTTATGAATACACATGGTTTTTGAAATCTATTTGATAAAATTACACCCCCTCTAAAAAATTTGGTTTTATTTTGGATAACTTTACTATGTGGATTTGATCTTTAGGATCCTTGCATAACATTAGGTTTATTGATTTGCCGATCAGTGCTTAGGCTGGGCATGAATTCATTTATTGGTGATAGATAGTGTAATTAGGATCTTGACTGTTTGATCTTTCTTTTCTAGTTCTTACTTTATGTGTATGAGCTAAAACATTCCCTGTTAGTCTCACTGAAGCTGTAAAGTAGTTGTCTAGGAAAGTATCATAGGCTATTTTTGTTTTAGTCCACTTTTAGCCTAAAATGACTGACAAAATACAACATGTAGCCTTTGATTCCTGTTTGAGCCTATTAGACTTATCTTTGGCTACCCATTTGCCTTCACACCTTTTGGTTTCTATACTATTTTTTCTTGTCCCTGGTGCCTCCGATGAAACTAAGTTGCACCTCAAGCTAAAAGTCTAAGTTAAGGGTGTCTAGAAGGGTGGAAATAAATATACAGGATGGGTAGAATAGAAAGGAGTAAGAAAATGAAAAATATGTTCAGGTTTGGTAAGAAAAAAAAAAAGAAAAATAGTTAGCAAAAGAGAATAATTATAAAATAAGAAATTGAGTTGTAACGAAAAACAACACACCTGAAAGAAAATAAACAAATAAAAAGGAAGAAAATGAGAAGAAAATAGGGAGAAAAGGAGAAGAAAATAGGGAGAAAAAGAGAAAAAAATAGGTGGAAAGTCGAGGAATAGAAAACTAGTGTAGTGCCAAGGAGGGTTAATCACTAAATTCCTAAATTTACAACACCCTATCTTGAGGTGTCATTACAAGTAGATAAAGTCCTATTATGTTCCTAACCCAACTATTCAAAAGCTGAGGTATAAAAAATAAGGGCAAGCTTATGACCTGTGTACATGCACTGATTGAACTTATTTGAGAGAGTGAGCGCATTCATGTTGGTACCAATATTACATTAATATCTTGTTTGAGGGACTATTTTCCTGTAAAAGCACATTAGTTTCATTGTCTAGTTGCTAATTTATTGAAGGATTGTTACTTGTGTATGAATAATCGACTGTTGAGTTAGATTTATTAATAAGGGTAACACGTAGATGGTTTTTGATCCAAAATAGAGGGGTAAATCGAGATGTGTGTGTTGGAGTGTATATGGTTGTTGTACGTTTTTTGAAGTCTTCTGTGCTTATTTGTCATTACATTTTGTTTTGTGTTTCATTACTTAAGGATAAGAAATGGTTCTAAGTTGATGTGCCACTAATTTACTATAGTATTGACCCTTAAAACAAAGGATTATTATGAGTTCTTAAGCATCTTTTTGTTAATATGATGTGTTTTATTAAATTTTACAGAAAAACTAGGTCCTTGAGACAATTGCTGAAAATAAACTAAAAGTTTGACATAGCATGATGGTACGAGCTCCCCCACAGACCATACACTTAAGGAACGTGTCGTACCAATGGCCGTGGAGGAGTCCTGAGATTTTAATAAGAATATTGATAAGCTTTTAGGCGTGAATAAAAGGCTCCCCCAATTTGTATGGTTGTAGCACGATCCACATATCTGGTAGAAGAAAAAGTACAAAGGCTTGGAAAAGTGCAGGCAAAAAGAGTTTTCAAGGAATATGGTACAATGACTTGGTACGAGATGTGGTTCAAAGGTCGACCCGTAAAAGTGACCGTATACACCTGGGCAGGTAGTGGAATAAATAGTTCTAAAGAAAAAAAGTTCAAGTAAAGAGGTATAAAGACCTTCATGGACTATATGACATTTCCACAGTCCATGCCACTGATCATAGAGAAACTACTGAGGGATGTATGCATATGGGAAGAATGTTTGGCTTAAGGAAACACGCACTGAGGATTATATGAGTCGTAGTGAAATTTTACAAGTCGTCTAAGGGCTCATAGGAAGGACACTATTGGATTATGTTTTCTGACTCAAGGAAGATAGTACGATGTCCCATATAGACCATATGGAAGGATCATAATATGTACCAATGATTGTGGGTTTTATTAAAAAGGAGATGGGTCAAATGAAGACGTACAAATCTCTTGTACGGTCTATGGTGCATTTATACAGCCCGTACACCACTTAGGTAACTTGGGTTTCCCTATTATGTTTAGGATAGGTTTTAAATACTTAATGTAGGGTTTTATTTTGAGGTTACAAACTCCTATTCACATTTTTGAGAAGTTGTTGATATACTTTAAATATAGTTTTGATACCTTACATTTATTTACAAAAATCCGTTCCATTCTTCATCATTATCTTGCAAATAGTTATTCAATTATCGCAAGTTTATTATATGCTTTCTTTATTGAATCTTGATATTAATACTATGAAAATGAGTGGATAAACACTACAATAAGGGTTATGAAAACCATGATGAATTAATAAAGTAGGTTAAGTACATAGGTCATCCTTGGAAGGTGTAAATGAATGTATTGATATTTTCTTTGTTTTGATTGTAGCTTTCTTATGGTGCCTAATGTTAAGGATTCACCTATGTTCTTTACTTTCTGGGGAGAGGGGTAGAGATTAAAAGATAATAGCGATAGAGAATTGAAGCTTTCATCTTATTAACTTGATTCAGGGAGGGGATAATAAAATCTTAGATAAGAAACAAGGGTTAGTATGGATCACACTTTAATACTGGGAGGTGGTGAGTGCATAGCCATCTAATAGGGCCCTGTGGAAATTATGGGAACATAGCTTGTTATATTTTTCATGTACATCCCTAGGATAGGTTACTTTTATGAAAAGTTATGGAGTTAAGATTTCATGGGAAATACAATCCTAGAGTCTCACTATTATTGATCACAACCTTATCAAAACTTTAATTTTTTTTTATTATTTAAGACATAAAGTCAAATCAACCCCTACTTTATGTATGTTTTTCTTTAGGAAATAGTATCGAAAACTAACTAAAAATGCTAGAAGACTTATTTATGCTGTATTTTCTATGGGATAAACCCCAACCCTTGGTTGGATTCTGATGTGTCGGCATTTGTCTACATATTTAGTACTTTTCACTATTAATATATGCAAGTTCTTAAGCAACTTTTGTTCGATTTGATGAGCTTTTATTGTGTGTGCAGGAATAAGGTTTGGATTTGAATATTTGATCAAGTGGATAAAAAATGAAAAAGGGACACCCTAGGTGACACTCTATCGGGATCAAAATGGACCGTCACTATCACCATCAGAGTTAAATAGAGAGTCTGAAGTGGATAGTTGAAGCGATGAAATTAATCAACGGACCGTTGGATGAGCGAAGAACCATTAAGCTAGTCTTCACTCTTTAACAGAGGGACAACACATGATATGTTAAGTGACAGAGTAGCATGATGGACCGTCACACTAACATGGGTTATCATCTAAGGAGTCAACCTTATATAGAGATCTTAAATCACAAGTGCCAGGTGACGGAGTCAACCGATAGTCAATCATATATTGCACAGACAGTCACCTGATCTGTTGTACTTAAGCATAATACTTAGTTGAACTATGCCAGACGATGATTAAGGGTCATAGGGCGTTGGACAGACGATTTCCCTGAATTCAAATTTTAAACCTTATCCTTGTATCATAAATAAGAATTGTTAGGTTACCGTTAGGGGAATCCCATTTTGGGGAGACTCTAGAATACATATTTATCATTTTTCTTTATTTTTTAGGTTTTCGTGATAACTCTTTTGGGAATTAAAACCTTTTTTGTGATTCTGGAATTACAAACCCACTTTGGGATTCATTGATTATGGTATGAAACATTTTTTGAATCTATTTTATAATTTTATTAGAATGGCTATGAGTGGATAAATTACCACTTCTAGGGTTGTGGGATCCATGGTGTAATTCATGACTAGGGTTGTGAAAATTATTTGAAACTTACATCACTTTAGGTTTGATATTTCATAATTCCTATCATTTATTCGATTTCTAGTGATTGTAAACACTAGAACATACTCTAGGGTTAATTGGAATGATAAATAGAATTAAACCTATGTATTAGAAATTTATGACAAGGATTTAAGATTTCTAGCCCGCATCTAATGATTATCGTTGTAACTATGGTAATCATCTTGAAGGTTGTTGGTTTTTGAAATTGGGTTCATTTATAGTCTGAGAAGATATAAATGATGTTTTTTTTTGTTGATAGGTTGATAAACACTGAAAAAATATTAAGAATAATTGCTTAGAAAATTGTAGTGAGATGCAAGATCATTGATATTTGTAACCCAAAAATATGTTAAATCCACGGTGAACACAATCCTATATTGCACGTCATATGATTTATCTTATTAATATTTACATTTCATTTGACCAATAGTTGGTTGACAATATTTACTCTACGATAATCAGAACCCCCTCATTTTACTATTATTTTCTAGAAAATAATTGATAATTAGTTAAATATTTAATTGGACTTAACTTGAGCACCATAGTCCTATTGTTTTGACCCCAACCTAGTTGCATTATATATTAGGAAATAATTGTTTTATACTTTATATGGAGGTGTAACTTGGACTTAGCAAATCTTTGCACCATTGTCAGGTCATTCTTACGGCAACATGGTTAAAGAGTTCTATCCCTGCTATGATACCACCAATGATGGAATGTTGCAAAAGGGACAAAAATAAAATGACATTCCAATCTTGGATATCATTTGAGTCCGTGGAACATTGGTTGAAATTTATGCAAGAACAATCAACAGATTTTTGTTTGGGCTAGCTTATGAATCCCTAATGGCATGTTTTATCGGGCAAATCAACAACCATGGTTTTCTTAAGTAATTTCATACGGAGAATTAGTTTTAGTGAAGAAAAAGAAGGTCTACATCCGTTATGATACCTTGAATTTCATAGATAATTTTTGGTATGCAGTGGTGAGATACATGTTGTACCCAACTAGTGGAGACAATAGGATAACTGAGGAGAAAGAAGTATTGATATGTATCTTGATGCCCATGTATGATCTTTATTTTGGACATATCATATCAAAAAAATCCTAAGCTGAGCCACAAAGGTAACCACTTCAATTCCATTTCCATGTCTCATGACAAGATTGTGCAAGGAAGTTGGAGTCTCTATTTTTTCTGGTATTGATGTGAAAGTAGAATCCAAACATGTGCATGCTATTGAGAAGTCAAAAGATAAGACAAGTTTGGACTTAAACTGCAAAAATCTTCAGCAAATGAGTAGTCCACATCTCAGCCAGCTTCGCTAGATGCATTGGGCATTGAAATGGTGGGTTTGGAAGATGCATCAAACTTTCCTATAGTACCCAATGGTTCTGGTGATGTCGAAGCCCCACCAATTTCTTCTCCTTCACAGTCAATACTATTAGTAGTTATCTCCCTCCATTTTCTCCATACGATTTACCACCTCAAACTTTAAGTAAATAGGCAAAAATGACTAGAGAAATAAGAGTGACAAGTAAAACATTTTATAGCAGCTGGATAATATTTTCCAAGAAAAAATTGATAGTTCTTTGGTTCCATATGACACCCTCGATAGTAGAATTTACATCATAGAGGTGAGAATGAATGAAAGGCTCAGGTCCATGAAGGTTTTAGAGATACTACGTTTTCGCATGAATTAGCTAAACTTCGGCCATATGTGGACAAGCTACAGAAAGGATCGATGGTATATATTCATCATCCAACTAAAGAAGAAAAAGAGGATATAATTGACTTGTTTTCCATATCTACAAAAGGAATATAAAAAGATTTTATAGAAAAGATGAATGAGACAAAAATAGAGAAAAGGGGACTAAGAAAAGAAAGCAGAGAAGAAAATAGAAAAAGAGGCTAAGAAAAGATAACTAGAAATACAACGGGAGGAAGAAGACAGACGGAGAACTCAATTGGATGGAGCTTCATCTAGTTCAACCTAGCCAGACCCACCATCACATGAGGCCGACCATGGATTACTGAGGATCTACTTGCTATAGAGTTTGTGATTGTATATGAGTGTACTGGTGCCACAACTATGGAAATTGGGGATGCATCTGTACCTAGTCAATATTTCCTAGCACTTAAGTTACAGTGACATAGGTATTTTAGCAAATTTTGTAATTTATTTTCATATTTACGTAGATAGGGGACAATCTACACCTTTTTGGAGGGAGATGGTACCTATGTGTTTTCATCTGAGGACTTATTTTTTCCACGATTCTTTTCCCTTAGGCATGCTATCTAGTAGAACTAGCATTTTTAGGATAGTAGCACCATTTGTTGTATATATTGTGTAGTTTTAACTTCTAAAGACTTTGGAGAAACATTTTTCTTGTTTACTAATGAATTGATCAACATATGATTTAAGTGACATTTAATATCATATAGCATTTTAATATGTTTGTTAGATAATATTCTTAATCTTAAGTATGACTTGATTGAAGTATAAAAATGATTGTGTTGACTTTGAGATTGTTGTCTGTATAGTGTTAGTCAAGAGTGTGTGAGCATAATTTGTACCATTTCAATTTGTCTGCACACACTCAGAACTTTCCCTCTGTATTCTGTTAAAGTGAAAGGGAGTTGATTAGGAAAGGATCTTAGTCCATTCTTGAAAAGAACCCTCTTAGACTTAAATCAATCCAATAAAGTAATAAACCCTTTTTGAACCTACCTTTGAGCCTGGGTAAAATGCCATATTTTTTCTTTTTCTTGATCAACCATTCACCATTTTTTTACATCTTAGAATCTTTATTTTGGCTCTGTTCCTACCTTAGACATCGAGCACTTCAACTGTAAGCAACAAACCTAAGTTGAGGGTTAGTTTAGAGCAAATCATATATAGGAGAAACCTTTACTTTGACCCTTGTCCATTTGGACATTTTGCACCTCGACTTGGGTAGTCAACATAAGTTGTGGGTGGATATTTTGAGGCAAGTGAATATAAAAAGAAGAATGTTGTATGTATATCTATAATAAGAATGTATTAGATGATTGAAAAAGTCCAAATTAGTTTAGTTTCAGCCAAAACATATAGCACATGTAAGTCTAAGGGAAGACATAGTAACTTGACCCTAAATCACCAATACCAGCACATGAAACTATATTACAAGACCAAAATATACTGTAGTAATCCAAATTGACTCCCTGAAGAAATGAGATAGAATAGTAGGGAAAAGCATATGTCATAGAAAGTGCATAGTAAAAAGTTCTTTGGGAGAGTGAGAGAAAATTCTTTAGTCCCATGTAAAAATTTTATGATATGTGTGAGGGACTTTTTATTGTTAAGGATACTCTGATGACAGTTTGAGTGCAATTTTACTAGATGATAGGTTCGATGCTAAAGTTGAGTTGTTGGCATGAAAATGTTGAATGTACATGGGAATGATAAAACATGAAAATTGTGTGAAGAAAATTGTGACTCCAAGTTTCCAAGTCAAAAGGCATCACATGAGTAATGTAGTTAGATATTTCTTGAGGACAACATTTATTATAAGTTGAGGGTGTCAATATGTCCTTATTTGTCGATACATTCAATACTTTTCACTATGAATATATACAAGTTCGTAAGCATCTTTTGTTGGTTTTGATGAAGTTTTATTGTGTGTACAAGCATATTTTGTTTGTTTGGATTTTGAATATCTGAGCAAGTGGATAATATATGTCAAAATGACGCCCTAGGTGACGCTCCATCAGGATCGTGATAGACCATCACTATCACCATCGAAGTTAAACAGAGTGTGAAGTGCATGGTTGAAGAGATGGAACTAAGTGACTTACCCTCGATCTTTTTGTCACTCTAAAGAAGAGGGAAATACATGATATGCTAAGAAATGGAGTCTTATGGTGGACCGTTGCACTAATGATGGTCCATCATCCATGGCGTCAATCATATACAGAGATCACAAATCACAAATGCCTTACATCGGAGTCATGCAACAGCCTTCACATATTTAATAAACCATCACTTGCTCTGGTAAGATTAGATAAACCCCTCAGTTGAATGATGTGAGGTGACGATCAAGGGTGATGGGGCATTAGAAAGACGATGGCCTATCGTGAACAACGTCAGATATCAGGAGCAGGTTTTCTCTAAATTCAAATTTTAAACCTTATCCTTGTACCATAAATATGAATTATTAGGTTACCATTAGGGGCTTCCATTATTGGAAGACACTATAATACAACTTTCTCATTTTTTCTTTATTTTTTTTTATCTCTTTAGCTATTTTCTTGATAATTCTTTTGGGAATTGAAACCTTCTTGTGATTCTAAAATTAGAAACCCACTTTGGGATTTCATTAATTTTTATATGAAATATTTTTTGAATCTCTTTTGTGATTGTATTAGAATGGTGATGAGTGATTGAATTCATAGTTCTAGGATTGTGAGATCCGTGATGTCGTTCATGTCTAGGATTGTGAAAATTATATGAAACTTGCATCACTTTAGGTTTGCTATTTCATAATATCTATTATTTATTTGATTTCTTGTTATTGCAAATAGTAGAATATACTCTAAGGTTATTGGTATGTTAAACGGAATTAAACCTAGGTGTTAGGAATTTATGAGAGGGATTTAAGGTTTCTAACCCACATTTAATGGTTATCGATGTAACTAGGATAATCATCTTGAAACTTGTCGATGATAATATATTAGATTCATTTATAGTCTGAGAAGATATAAATGATATTTGTCTTAATAGATTGAGAAATGCTTAGATAAAATATTAAGAATAATAGCTTGGAAATTTAAGGTGAGATGCAAGATCATTGATATTCAAATCGCAAAAATATGATAAATTCATGGTGAACACAATCCTATATTCCACGTCATCTTATTTCTCTTATTAATATTTACATTTCATTGTACAAAATACTTGGTTAACAATTGTTATTCTACAATAATAACAAAAACCCATTTTACTATTATGTATTTGAAAATAATTAATTATTAGTAAAATATTCTCATTGGACTTAATTGAGCACCATATTCCCTATAGGATTCAACCACAACTTAGTTTGATTATGTATTTGTCAACAACTATTATATACTTCATTTGGAGGTGTAATTTGGACGTATCAGGTTCTATGTTTGATAGTGACTACTTATGCTTCCATATTGAGATGTAGTTTTAGATGAAATCATTCCCAATAGCTCATTATTTTTATAGGTTTTCAGACACTAGATAAGTCCATCTATATATGGTTGTCTTGGTTAATAAATCAGTTTGAATCCATTTTTATTTTCCTTACAGTTTCAACTTAAAAATAATAAATTTATAAATATAGTTTAGTATTCCAGCATCATGGGTTAGATCGGGGATACGCATGATATTGGACACCATACCACGTCTGGGGATGGTTAGGGGAGTGATATAACATTTCTACTCCCAATCAAGTATATTTAGGGGTGTATATATACTCATTTTCTAGGGATCTGGTTGTGAACCAGTTTTCCAGTTTGTTCTATGATTGTGTGAGGGGTACAGAAATTTGGAAAGTCATCTCATGTATTTTAGTTACTGCTAGGGCCTTAGGCCTACATTCCTAGATCATTTACGAGAATCTTGTCATGGTTAAATGTGAGAGAGTAGGGGCATCCTCCCAGGTTTAGATGAGGCCGGCTATCAATGGATCAATAAGTATGTCTCTGTATGCTCTAATAACCTACTCTACAACACCGTCATACGAGAGGAGTGGAAAAGCCAATGTAAGTATCATTTTGGTTGAAAAAGTTTTCCTAGGTCAGTATCAATTTGATTTACAATCTCTTTTCCATTTTGTCAGGTAAATTTCAAGAATTTTTTCCCTGTGGATATCCAACCTTAGGTAAAAATAATCCTATAATAGGTGTACTATGGGGAGCATTGGCGGGATTACATTTCTAAAAGGATGGGTTCTTCTTTTAAAGATCATGGTGAGCGTAACTCATCTCTTGATTTTTCTTATTTGCTACTTTCCATAACTATGAATCCAATTTTTTTCTTTAGGGATTAAGGCATGTTCTATGATACCTGGTGCAACCTCTTTCTCCTAAACTCGGTAGCATCTAAGTCTCTGTATTCGCCCGACCAATAAGAAAACAAATGCTCTTGAAGATAGTTTCCAGTAAAGGAATTAAAAAAGGACCAACAATGCAATTTTACTTTGTTGAGGAAGTCAAAGAAGAGTAGGATGGATATTCCTTTAGGATAGGTCGCTTTTTCTAATACTCGGCCAGATGATAGTGTAGCGGGATCCCTTATTTTGGAAATAGATATGTTGCAGTGATACCTATATATGTATGGGGTCCTTTATCACTCCAATGGGAGGTTGTTGAAACAATAAAGTGGTAGTTTTAATAAAAGGTTGCTTTCTTATAAAAGTAGGTCCAATCCTTACAAGACTGATTTGTTGCTAAAAGGGAGGATCTTGTAAGGCTTATGACAAATTGGTCAACCTCCAAACCTAGTTGGAACTTAATACTAAGTAGTTCAGGGATTATCCCAATGAAGGTATGAGGTCTAACAGAAGGCTATCCAGTATAGTCAAGATCTCAATTGGGGCTTAATTAAAGGACAAAATAGTAAAAGTCCTAGCTGATAAGACTGAAGCAGACATTCATAAGGAAAAGTTTAGATCCCTCAAGTTGTTTTGGGAGGATTACTATAAGAGGAAGAAAAATATTTTTTAGGGAGGCTTACTATGAGAGGAATAAAAAAATAGATCAGTGTCGAGGTCTTTAGGGAGGATCCAAGGTAGAAACTTTGTCATAAAGAATTTCCTTATGTATCTTTGGCATGATGGTGTCTAGGAAGACCTCCTGATCTTCCTACAAAGAAATTTATATTGATCCTTTCATGGTGGAGAGGGAGATCAAACCTACTCTTACAACTGTCTTATCATCTAACTTCCCATATTTTAACCCATTTGAGTAGCTTTTGTTTTTGATGATATGTCCAAGGAGAGTGATTCGGAGAATCCCCACAGCTCATGTCCTGAATCTTTTTGAAATTCCTTTATATTCTTATTTCAATATTCTCATGTTTAATGCCATTGGGATGTATCTCACCTATTTTTATTAATGATACTTTTGATTATTCGACATCATAGAATGCTAGTTCTAATTTTGTTTGTCGTATATTACACAAAATATATATGCCTTGTCCTAGGGGGTCTCAAGCTGTTGAAAGCTAATTTTTATAATAAAGTCTCAAATTGATGGTCAAAGGTAGTTTCTAATTAAGTTTTATATTTTTAGCACTTCTAGTGAATTCATTTTCTCCCCATTGTGTGTAGCTCTGACCTGGATGAACTTGATTATTCATATATCCTTTGTTGTAATTTATACCTACTTTATGGTTGAATTTAGCCGGGGCATGTTTTGGGTTTGATGTCTAGTCAACGTCTTTATAAGTTAGGATGTCTTCTAATTATGTCAAATGTGAAGTGTAGGGACAATTATGAGTCTTTTTTACTATTTCAACTGAATTATATTTGGTGAAATCATGTCGGAACACATCACAGGAGAAAAAAGGGAATAAAATGTTAGTTCTTTAATTGGGTGAAATTTTGTCTTTAAATTATATATAGTGGCATGTCGAATACAGTGAAGTTTATTTTAACTGGATTGAAATCATCTAGGAAGAAGGCATGTTTATGCTGGTGCAACTAGGTTTATCTTCCAGTCCTTAATTTACCATTTTTAGAGCATCTAGGAGATAAGCCCTAGTTGTCGTTTTGGTACTTCAAGTCCAGCAGTTCATTCTAGCCCATACCCCAAACATTCTTTGTGTATACCTCATTAAATACTTGTTGAGAAAACCCAGTTGGGATGAAAATGGTCAAAGAAAAAAGAGTGAGGTGTGTGTAGTAAAAGAGGAGGTTGACAATGCCAACACTTGTGTATTTAGTAGTAGTATCTCTTCAGGTGGCTGACATTCAAATTTCTCCACTACTTGCTTCCATTACGGTATGTCAATATATAAGCACCAAATTATTTTGTAAGATCTTTCTCACTTGACGCCTAGTTTCCCTTTATTTGATTTATAATTATTTAGAGCGACTTTCTGTAACACTGAGTCCTGAGATTAAAGTAGCAGAGATTGATCCAGTTTTTGTAGAATCTGTCTATTTGATGATTTTGTTCCACTATTTGAACAAGAGAAATTTCCTAATGATTTAAAAAATCAAGTTGTCCCCTCAGGGCCTCATCATTGTCTTTTTGTTAAGCCTTGAAAAATGTAAACTGGGTTTGCCCACTTCTATTGGTATTGGAACCTCAACAAAGTATACTAGTGAAAATGAGGTTTCCCTATATTGGTTTTTGTCTTTCTTCTATCTCCTGTAATACCCTAGGTAACTCTTTAGTGCAATACCTATTAGATTTCTCTAATATTTTCTTGAGACTAAGTAATACCATCTTGTTGGTAGATTTATCCAATCCATCCATGATCGGATGGTATTGGGAGAAAGTGATGCACATGACGCGCATCTTGGCGAGGAACTTAACTACTTCAGTTTCTAGAAAATAGGGACCATTATCGCAAGTGATTTACTCAGATATCTCAAAGCAACAAATTCTGTGGTCCTAGAAGAAATCTACCACCTCTATCTCTTGGTATTCTTATAGGCTTCTGCTTCAATCTATTTAGAGAAATATCCCATCATAATTATAAAAAACTTTCTCTAACCATGGACTAGCAGTAATAGACCTATGATGTCTAGACTCTATTTCATGAAAAACCGGGATGATGTGACCAAATGCATAATTTCACCAGGTTGGTAAAAGTTGTGTATGAATTACTAGCATCTATCAAACCTCTCAATAAATTTCCTGGAGTTCTGTTCCTTTGCTACCAGTAGTATCCCGCTCCATTGCCTTGTGTATTCAGAAGTTTCTATACAAAATAATTTTCACATACCCTCTCATGTATTTTTGTTGGAACATAGTTAGTATCTCTAGGCCCAAGACATTTGATCACCTTTAAGAGTGTATTTGGTATGAAGGAAAACGTTTTCCTATTTTTTCATGTTCGTTTTGCTAAAGATTTTGGAAAATATCTTCCCAAGGAAAACAACTTCCTCTAGAACAAGAAAAAACTTCCTTAATCAAAGTAGGGGAAACAAGTTGCAAACTTCAAACCAATCTCAAAATCCCTCACCTGCACCTCCACCCTTACCCTTCCCCCTCTCCCCACCCCCACCCCCACCCCATGCACCCCTAAAAAATTTCTTACCCACCACCTAACCCCGACCACAACCTCCCTATAACACCCTTGCTAAATTTCTTTTTGTTTTCTAAATTTTTTTAATTCAATTTTTTTTAATATATATTTTTTAAAAATTAAGGTTTTACCCCACCCCTACCTCAACCCCCTATCCCCCACCTCCCACCAAGCACCTCACGCATACACACACATATTTTTTTGTAAATTGTATTTATTTCAAAAATTCTTTTAAAAAATATAATTTTTTCTTACCCCGCCCCTTCCTCCACCTAGCACCCACACACCCCAACACCGTAAAAAATTTTTTTATAAATTATTTTAAAAAAATTAAAAAATTAATTTTTTTTTATACCAGCCCTTATCTGTAACTCTCCAGCCCCACCTCTATACCCAACCCGCCCCTTCCCCCTCCCAATTTATTTTCAAATAGCTTCTTAAAAAAAATTAAATTTTTTTCTTACCCCTACCCTCTAACCCGTTCCCCTCCAAAAAAAATAATTTTTAGACAAATTTTAATTTTTTTTTCTCATCATCCTTACCTTATCCATTCTCATTATTTTGTGTTTTACTATATCCAAATGCTTTTCAAAAAATAATTCTACTTGCGTAATGAACACAATTAAATAAGTGAGGAACAACTTGTTTTCCTAAAAAATAATTTCTTGCAAAATTTTTTTCATGGAAAATATTTTCCTTCATACCGAACACACCCTAAATATTACTGTCTACAAAACTTTACAGCTTTTCCATTCGCAGGAAACTCTCGGTCACTCAAATATTTATATAATCATCTCTCCATTCCCATATGATGTTAATGGAGTTCATATCTCCCTATCTTGGGACCTCTAAGATTGTGTGTATGAGTTAAACCACGGATCCCATCACCAAATAATTTTCTTTGATTACAAATATTAGTATTGCCGACACATCTTCCTTAGGGGAATCTATTTTATCTCCCATATTTCGTAACAACCTATCCCATTATAATGGAATACCTCTTTGTTAATTTTATGATGTCTAGGCCTTAAAATTAGAATGTCTAGGCGTTAAAATTAGAAAGTTTGAAAATTTTAAGGCTCACATAGTCTCAACCAAATTTTTAATCTTGAATTCTTAGGAGATGCTATAGAAATGGTGATTTAGTGTTATGATAGGCTTATAATTAATGTCTAGTTTATGAGTTTGTGCTATAAAATGGAGAAACCTAAGATACAGAAGGAGCTCAATTTTTTAATCTAGGGGGAAGTACCACTATAAAGGTAAAGCATAGTTTCCAAATCTCTTTTATTTCAGTTACAGGATTCATTCTCAAAATTTTTAATTTTAAAGGAAAGACGAGGATAGGGATGGAGAAAATGTTTCTAACTATAATTCTTTAATAAAGCAAGTAATTTTTTCTCCTTTCATCATTATCATCCCTAAGAAGAGGTGATTCCTTATAAAGTTTAATGTAGGATAGCAATGGTAGAAAACCTAAGTCATTAGTTTTGGTGTTTTCTTGTGAATTATGAGAATAATGATAGAATATATCCCCTAGACACTAGAAATTGTACTAACACCTTACGTACCTTTTCTTTGTTTTGTTTATTTTTTTGTTAAGTGCAGCAAGTGTTCCACGGTCTCATGCATGTCCTATTCTCTAGACATCTTGCAATTCCAAACTCAAGGTAAGTCTTCTCTTTCAACTTACTACGGGTCTCTTAAAAGATGTCTTGCCCATTATTTAGGAGAAGATATACTCGTTTTATTCAAGACATTGAGGATTTTAAGACTTATTACTCAGTTTTATTTAGATGTCCTTATGAAGATGACTTTAAGATTTTGGATTGTAATAGATAGTTATACTATTTCATTTCTTCCATTTATAAAAAATATTGGTTTGCTATAGTAGTTTATTAATTTCCATATTGGTTCTTTTTAATATGTTAGGCTGGTTATTACTAGTATGCTTAATAGAATAGTAATTATTGGGTTCCACTCATGACCCCAATTTGGGTTGTAATAGACTTGATATCAGAGAATTAGGTTTGTTGATCTTATCATCCAAAGATACATTAGTAGAGTCTTAAGGAACGGTATGGGAATGTTTATATTTTTGTTTATATTTTTCTTTGAGAGTTTACGAGACTTAAGAAATTTCCTTTTCTTCTTTCCTTCCAGCTATAACATGAATTCAATTGGTACTTGGTGATTCCAATTGATATCTAACCTGTTCATTCTTCTTGCAGATGGTCAGAATAAGAGAAAATTCAGCAATAACCGATCCAGTACCTGAAACCACTACTAAGGCAGTTGTTCAAGAAAGAGGAGCGAAAAAATCCTATGATCGAAGACACGAAAGAAGGACTTCCAGAGGTATAGGATGGCTACTGGTCCAGCAAAATAGGAGGTAAAGGTTACCCCATAGGTGAATAATATGGCGAAGGAGGGTGTAGAGGTGGAGAATAAGGTTGAGAGGAAGAATCCTGTATTGACTCCCAAGATGTTAATGTTGTGCTCGCATATCAAGTGGGTTATTTGATCCAGTCTAGGGAGTCCTAGTGCCTCTAAAACCAGAAGCTCTAACCATTGGATACAACATACAACTACTATAGCCCATATATATGTTGTTTATGAGACTCATGCATTTCTTAATTTTCCTATGAGACCAATCATGAGCAGTGACTACAAAGAAATATTCATGAAATTCACAAAGTTGAAGCCCCCATTTTTAAGGCTATGATTTCTTAGTGGACTTTCATGAGATGTTTCATAAGTTGAACATTGTGGAAAGATTTGGGGCAGAGTTTATGACTTTTCAGTATTAGGGTGATGCCAAGATATGGTGGCACTCTCAGGTGGAGTGTAGGATTGCGAAGTCACCACCCATTACCTGGTCTACTTTTCTAATTTATTATTTGATAAGTATGTCCCTCTCCACTTAAGGGGAAAAAGAGAGATGTGTTCTAGAGTATTGATCAATGTAAGTTGACTGGTCTAGAATATGAGGGAAAATTCCCTAACTTGGCCAAATACGACACCTGTTTGCTATTTGATGATGAGGAGAAGATTGGATGCTTCATTAAATTGGGTGGTGACCTATAAATTCTAGACAGGAAGACGGCTAATGTTGGAAAATTCTTCTAGGATAGGGCGTATAATGTGATTAGTGTGAAGAGGTGTTGCAGACCATGTATGCCAAATTTGTGGAATATAAGATGCCAAATCTGTGGAATATAAGAGGTCCCATATAGGAGATAGTTTCAGTTGTTTCTAATCTAAGGGTTATAGTTCAGTTTATTGTTTATTGTTGCGTCCAAATGCATATGCAAGTGTACGCAATCGTACAAGTAATATAGCGGCTCTTGGGAGCTGAATGTCGAACACATAGGGACTTGTATTAAACTAATTATAATTATTAATTAAACGGAGAGTTTTCAGAGATATAATTGAGAATGTAATTAAACTAAGAATGATAAAATTAAATAATGGACAATTAATCTAGAGGTGAATATATTTCTATTCAATCAATAAATGACTCGAACTAGGGTTATGGAATTACACACACACACACACGTATAAGACTTGACTTAAATTAAGGTTCTTGTTCCGTTGATTGTTGAGTTAGGGTTGATATTATGACTAGGGATTAATAGCCCATTAGTCACCAATTACTTAATCAACAACTA
>JBDJHY010263586.1:0-10467 GCA_039654485.1 Withania somnifera
GGTTCTTATGACATTGACATCGGGTTTTGGGAACTTGTATTACATCTTATTGTTTTTCCGCATATATTGTTGTAGTCCTCCGCTTCGGCTACGGACTACAGGGTTTGGTTCTTTTACTGGGTGGATAGTAGGTGCCATCATGACTCCGAGAAGTCGGGCCGTGACAGAGATCAACTTTGTTAGCATTTTCATTGATCCTTTTAAGAACTTGGAAGGGACCATCTCCTTCTTAGCATCAACTTCCCTTTGCGCTTTTCCAAAAACCTCTATTTTCGAAAACGTACCCATACCCAATTCCGGGTGCCAAATTCACCTCCTTTCTCCCTTTGTTGGCCTTCCTTGCATTCTCTTGATTTCTCTTCTTATGTTCGAGTCGAACCTTCTCATCTCTTGGGCTCTTTTGTCTCCATCTAAGATAATGACCACATATTGGGACAAAGGGGTTATATCAAAGGGGGTGAGGGGGTTAAATCCATAAAAAACCTTAAATGGAGTCATGCCAATAGTGGAGTGAACAACACGATTATAAGAAAATTCCACTAAAGAAAAGTACTCTTCCCATGAGGATATTTTCCTTTAACCATGGCTCTATATAAGGACCTTAAGGTCCTATTAACCACTTCAGTTTTGCCATCATTTTGTGGGTGGCACGACATCGAGAGCATCAACTTGGTCCCAAGCCTACCCCTCATTGCTCTCAAGTAGTGACTAAGGAATTTGGAGTCCCTATCACTTTCAATGGATTGTGGGATCCCATGCAACTTTAACACATTTTGAACAAATAAGGATGCCACATGGGACGCATCATCTAATTTATTGGAAGGGATAAAATAAGCCATCGTTAAAGATCGATCAATAATAACAAAGATGTTATCTTTTTCCCTCTTGGCTCTAGGAAAACCCAATACAAAATCCATTGAGATGTCTAGCCCCAATGTCCTTGTGGTATGGCGAGAGGGGTGTACAAGCTATGTGGGAGAAGTCTTGATTTAGCGTGTTTACACTCATCACATTGACCATAAATTTTAGCCACATCTCTCTACATATTTGGTCAATAAAATTTGTCTTCAAGAATCCCCATGGTTTTACGAATGCCAAAATGGCCCATCAATCCTCCACTATGTGCCTCTCTCACAAGTAATTCTCTTCATGAGCGTGCGACACACACAATCTTTTGTTTATTGAACTAAAACCCAACAAATTTGGAATAAAGTGTAGTTAACCTATTGTTTATCAATTTTTTTCCTATCACATTCAATACATTCTTCAAAGATGTGGGAAAAATCGAGTTCCTCAGGGTACAATATCTTTAGCATGTAAAATCCCATAAATTTGGAAGGTAAAATATTAATTAAAACATGTTTCCTTGAGAGGGAATCGTCCACCACCTTGTCTTTTCCCTTTGTGCAATGGATCATATAAGGGAAAGATTAGGAATTCAATCCATTTGGCGTGCCTCTAATTTAGCTTACCTCGGGATCGACGGTGCTTCGAAGAATCTATCTAAATCACAAATTTCTTGGGCTATAGGTAGTGTTACAATTTCCAAGAACCCGAATTAGAGCATATAACCCGGATCATAGGTTGAATAGTTTAAGGTGGCACCTTTTAGCTTCTCACAAAAGTAAGCAATGGCCTTTGGGCCTTGCATTAAGACGACTTCAATACATACTCTGCTAGCATCACATTCAACCTCAAATGTTTTGTCAAAGTCGGGCAATTGCAACAAAGGAGCGGAACTAAGCATAGATTTCAAGGTCTTAAATGCCTTTGCTTGTTTGGTGCCCCACACAAAAGATTTATCCTTTTGGATCACCTCAGTTAGAGAGGCGACAATGGTACTAAAACCCTTAACAATCATCTAAAAAAACTTGCCAAGCCATGGAAGCTTCTTGCATATCTAATAGATTTAGGGGTTGGCCAAGATTTAATAGTGTCTATTTTGGATTCATCGACCTCCACACCTATTGATTATAAAAAAAAAATCCCAAGAATACAACCTCATCAACATAAAAAAGAGCATTTCTCAAAATTGGCATACAATTATTCGCTTCTAAGCATATCAAACACTCTTTTCAAATGATCCACATAATCTTCTAAGGGTTTGCTGTAAACCAAGACATCATCAAAGTACAAAACTAAACACTTCCTAATAAGAGGCTTCATGACATGGTTAATTAGCCTCATTGAGGTACTAAGAGCATTCGTGAGTCTGAATGGCATAACCATCTATTCATAAAGACCAAATTTGTCTTGAAGGTGGTTTTCCACTCATCTCCAGGGTTTATCTGAATTTTGTGTTACCTGCTCCTCAAATAAATTTTTTGGAACATACATGACCATTTAATTCATCTAACATGCCATCTAAAAGAGTGATTAAATGGTGATATTTTATCATTTTTTTGTTGATGGCACAAAAATTAACACACATCCTCCATGAATAATCCTTTTTGGGTACCAAAAGAACCGGCACCACACATGGGCTCATGCTTTCTCTCGTATAGCCTTTGTTGTGGAGATCCTCAACTTGACTTTGTAAATATTTAGTATCTTTTGGTTACTTCGATAGGATATCTTTGTGGGCAATTGTGAGCCCAATACGAAGTCTATTTGATGTTTAATGCCACAGATTTGTGGTAACCCTTTTGGTAGCTCTTCTAAAAAGATATCCTTGTAATCCTGCAAATAAAGGGAGATAGAATGGGGATGAGAAGAAATAGAAGGGTTAATATGCAAAACACGATCCCTATGTGTGATAAGGATTAAGGGACTGTGGTCCTCAACTTCCTCCTTTATCTCCTTATAACTTTGCAAGAGCAACAATTTTCCCTTTCCCTTCATTCTCCTCTTCTTCTCACTTTCATCCTTAATACTAACCATTTTTAGAACATCCTCTCCTTTTCTCTCATTCTCCTTCAATGCCTCATTCGATCATAAAGGGCACTTACTTAAGAGGGTAGTAATAGGTGGAGTACATGTTTTCAACCATTCTTCCTTAGGAAGTAAATCTGTGTCCTCCCATAATACTTTGTTGACCGGTCGTATTTTCAAGGTCGTCCAAGTAGTACATGAAAAGCTTGATGGGAACTACATCACATAAGAGCTCATCATCGTAGTTCCCAACTTTCAAAATGATCTTCACATGTCGATGTACCTTTATTTCTCCATATTCATTCAACCATTAGAGCTTGTATGGGGTAGCATGCTTGGTGATTGTCATCTTCAAATGATCTACCAATATGGCACTAGCAATATTGGCATAACTTCCACTCTCAACAATCAAGGTGCAAACATTATCCTTGATAAGATAATTAGAATAGAAGAGTGTCTCTCTTTGACTTAGATCATCTAGAACATTGCTAATCATCACCCAAAAAAACACAGAGTTTTGAATGATGACATTTCCTTTTTGTGGCCATTCATAACTAACTGGTAATCTCCTCATAATCATGCCACTAGGAATTGAGATTTATCTTTCCTCTATTCTAGAGCCATACTACTCTTTTTTACTTGTAGATTCAGTTTCATTCGACTGAGGATCACTACCCTCACCTTTCTTAAGAAATTATGGCCCTCCATCTCAAAGAGTCACATTAGTCATGTTTGACCACCCACTTATCTTGTATCCAAAGCCTTTGCATTTGAAACATTGCTACCCTCTTGGCTTAGGAAAAGTAGGATTGGTACCTCCATCTTTCATAGCCATTGGTGGTGGATTCCTTCTAAAGGTGCTCTTCTCAAAGGGTTTCTTCTAATTTGGCTTCTTGACTTCGTTGTCTTTGTTCCACTAGGAGGACGATTGAACTAATTTTTTGCTCTTAGTCTAATTTAGGGAAGGATTTTGAGTTTTGAAAGTCCTTTTCTCCTCATTCTTTGTTTCAATTTCAACCGCTTCATCAATGATTTTAGCAAGAGTTTCTAGTTTTGAAAGAATCATTTAAGAAGTGATGTCATAATTCAACCCTATTCAGAATCTAGTAATGGTGTTGTGGGGGTCTTCATTAAGTTCACACCTTAAGTCCAAGCTTTGGAATTCATCATAATATGCCTCAACCTTTCAGTTTCCTTTCTTCAAGTTATATACCTTGTACGTAACTCTTGATAATAACTTGGAGGTAAATACTTACGTCTCATGATGGCCTTTAATTTGATCCAAGATGGTGGATGCACATAACCATAATCCCGACATTGTCTCAATTGAAAATCCCACCATGTGGATCAATATCCTTCAAATATGGCAATAACATAGATGGACTTTTTAACTCGGTCAATTCATTGGTTTGGAAGATCCTTTCACACTCTGTTTCCCAATCGAGGTAAGCACCGAGGTTACTCTTGCCTTTCAATGTGGGAAGAGTTACTTTAATGGAATTCATACCCGTATCTCTACCATCTCGGTCTCCTCTATCTCTAGGACCTTTTTGTCTTTGTCCTCAGCATGGGTTTGTCTTAAACCCATTCATCTTGCATCTTCTCTTTGATCTGTTGTTGGCTCTCACCTCTTTTTTCTTCTACTCTTTAGGGTGGTGGATCTTTATCCAGTAGGTGCATTTTGTTTTTATGGGCTTTTCTTGAGGGTACACATTCGGAATTGCATAATGTGCAATTCGGATTTGCAGGGGAATGTCGTTTGGGTTGGCGGGGAAAAAGGTATGGTGAAGTATACCGAGTTTCATCGGAGTGGAGGTTTTTTGTCCATGTAGACTTGTTTGGGCTTGGTTGGTAGTTTGGGGAGTAGAAAATGAGGCATTCCCTCTTTATTCAACCGTCGTCAACCTCCCTTCTATACTTTCGAACCTCTGGTTCATGTGAACAAGCATTGGCATTACATTGTCTACGGAACTTCATCCCATAGGAAGTTGAGTTTCTCCTCCTTCGTACATAATACATACAAATCCACTCAACAAAACAAACAAACACATTAAGTTAGTTTAAACAATCTCACAATGCTCAGTGTTTCTCTCCTTGATGAGTAGTTATCGCGATTGGCTTGCTTGAGGTTGAAAATCATGCATACTCACCCAATTACTTGGTCGTGATTTCAGCCTTTGGTCGGAGTGGATTCTTATTGACACTTTGACGGACAACAAACAAGTAACATACTAGAAACAAGAATAAACTACAAAACTAAAAGAGAAAAGCGTAAAAGAGTCAATCGACAAAAAAGAAAACGGGCCCAATCTAATCAATAAAGCATGCAAGAGGAATTATTTGTTGTTAATTAGTGTTTAAAATCAAAAAATTAAAACTAAGAATCAAAGAAAAGATACTAGTAACCCGTTTGATGTGATCTAGTTTTAGGCTACCTGAGTTGTGTTCAACTCGGAAGGAGACAAAGTCTTAGGCGATTTGCCTTGCCTTGGGAGAAATGCCCAGGGTATCGTCTAAGTTGTACCTCTAACCCAGAATACTTTTTGTTGGGTGGAGCCTTTTGGGCGAATCATCCAGCCTCAGGTAATTTGCTTGAAGCTTTTTCTATCTGGAGCGAGTTGTCCAACATAACTTCCACACAAATGTTGATATTCCTCCAAAATGATTTCTTGGGTCTACTTTCACTTTATATTCAGCCTTGACAAAGTTATAACACCTTTTGAACCCCTTTGAATAAATTTTTGGATAAAATGTACTTTTTTGGTCTTCTTCTTCACATGAAGACTTAAAGAACACCAAGAAGAAGTCCAAAATTTCAAAATTTCAAACACTATCAAACCAACTCGGAATTCAACCAAATTTTAACCACAACTTCCTTTTTTGATGGGGAACAAAACCTATAACTTTTTAACCTCATAGAACACCCAAATCAAAGACCCTTTTCTCAAGCTTCAAAACATCGATATCCAATAATGGCAACTCAGTCAAATCAATCTAGATTAGCTTGAAACTTGATATTTAGACTCAATGAAGTATGGAGAATACGTTTTTGATACTCAAATCCCAAAAAAAAAAAAGAAAAAATTTAGGTGAAATTTCTTAACTATTCTTTTTTTTACTTAATGGATATCACAACCCAAGATGAACTTCGTTGGAAAGAAATTCCATGAGGCTCTGATACCTGATAATGCTAAAATAACTATGAAAAAAAATTGAAAGATATATAGCGAGACACAATGGTAGGAAATCTTACTAGCACCCTGAGGTGTATCAAACCAAATGACCCGTTGGATTAATCCAAGCACCACACTCTTAAGATGACCTTAAGGTAATCAAATCCCAAAGAAACCAAGGTTTCGAAATGGTTAGGAACCACCATCTTACCAAAAGCATAACACTCAACAATGGAGTTTCAACACTAATATTCATCAAATTCTAAAATGTAAATGTGACATATTTAGGTTATTTATAATGCTGAGTTAATTATTACAAATATAACCTTCTTGGTCTTACGTAATAAACTAAAAATGGGATGGAAACAAAATTACCCAGCTAAGGAGAAGAAGTGGGTGAAATGCCAAGTAAGCCGTTTGTGGGCAGACAAGCTGCCAATCCTTCCTTCAAGAATAGTCCCTCAAAAAGTGAGGATGGTTTGGGCGACCCCTTTGGGGGAACCGTCCTGGACCAGACTATTCGTCTCTTTGGTGTCCCCCTACCACGTAGTCGGGATCTTCATTATTTCTCATTCCTAGATCCTCTTTGGTGATAGCGCCCTAAAGAGCGTTGGTCATGTTAGGCACACACTTCGAGGCCCAACCAAGAAGAGCCAAGGCATAGTCGGTTTCAAGGCACCAAATAGATCCTTCCATGGCATACATGAGCACTAATAAATACAATCCCAAGTTTCAAAGATAGCTTGCGAGACATTTGAAGACATGAAGGGCCTTATGGGGAAGACTTTAAACTTATAGGGTCAATTTATAATTTGGAGTAAATTTTGGACTTATGTGTAAATAATAAAATTTGGCCCTCTATAAGTTTAAGGTTATTCAAATTATTTAGGACTTTTGTCATTTTGGATGATTGAAAGAATTAAATCAAGCTTGTAAGCTTGTAATAGTTTTTAGGTTTAGGATAGGAAATTAGGAATGGAGTTAATCCACTATTGATTTCAAACTCTTACTATGAATTTCATATCGAGATATTTATTTGTGGATTTGATCGAGTTTCCCATTCAGTGAAGTTGATTCTCTTATCCCATTAGTTAATTCGAGAATTCGAATTAACTATTCTTATTCTTCACTTTTCCCTACCAATTTCTCAATTTATCCTTTTTTTCTTTCAATTTTATAATTTATCATTTTCATACTTTTTTAATGATACATATCAAGTCCTTTCGGATCTTGGGCCATATCATTTGGTATCAAAGCTTAGGCTCTTAATTCACTTCAACGGATTACAATCCTAGGTTGTAAACCTCAAAATCACAAAAAATTCAAAACTCCAAAAATTTTTAAAAAAAAATCAAAATTTGATCTGAGTCATTTTTTGTTTTTTTGTTGATTTTGATTATTATAAATTGTTCTTATAGTAATTTGGATCACGTGTCTTAAATTTGGATTAAAATAGAGTTGAATACTACCTCTGTATTTGGTAAAGGTTGAGCTTGAATGCGATTTGAAATTCGGATCAATTGAAGAAGATTTGACTTTTGAAAGTTGAAATTTATCAAGTACAAGTTGCAAGGATTAGCTGGTCCAAATTTCGTTCAAATTTTGCAATTTTTGGTGTTCTTCATCTTTATCTTTTTTAATTATAATTTTTTAACTCAATTTGGAGTTGAATTGATAGAATCTAAATTTGAATTCTAAGTTCTTCATGTTCTAAGTTTTCAAATTTTCAAACTCAAATTCGTGTTGATTTTGTTGGTTTTTGAGCTCCAAAAGTTTATAGGATTGTTTTGTATACTTAGGGGAGTATGGGAATCAATTTTTGGTTAAATTGGAGTTGAATTGGAGATTTTCATTTTTTGAGGTGTTCATCATAGATCAAAAAATTTGCTCCAAATTTCTCCTTGATTTTGTTTTTTTTTTTTGGTTCAAAAAGTTACTGGAGTTGTTTCTCATATCTCACGGAGCTTAGGAATCAAATTTGGTGAAGTTTGAACTTGATTTGATAAGGTTTCAAATTTTTGGAAGACGAACTTCCATGGTGTTCTTAAAGCTTGAGAGTGAAGAACAAGTGGATTTGAATTCGACTACGAATTGAATATTTAAAGGTGTTGGGATTTTTTCCCATATAAAATAGAGTTCGTGGTTTAAATTTGAAAAGAATTGGAGTTCGTTTTGAGGGTGGTTGGAGATTTGAAGTTTGAATAAGTTCATGAATGTTCTTCACATCTTCATGTGAAGGAGATGGAGAACAAGTACTTTTTATCCATCATCCTCACCTTGAACTTGATATTTAACGTTTAAAAGTTGATAATTTGATTCTACAAGTCATAACCCTAGGATTCATTTTTTTTCCAATTCGGAGGTGATTTTAACTTTTTCAAAATTTGGTGTTCTTTCTTGAATCATATCTTGTTGAATGTGTTCTTCAAAGGGTGTTGTTTGATCCAAGTGGAGTTTCAAGTTGAGTGCAAAAGGTTTTTTTTGATGAGGTACTTTAGTGGGAAAAGATAAAGCTTGGGGGTACAAAAGTAATTATAAAGAAGGGGAAAATCCCTTGCATGCCCTAGGCAAACTGCCCAAGATGGAGAAGGGCACTGTGAATGACGGCGGATAGATGACCCACCTCCCTCCTAGACATCGTCCGCCCTCTTGGGATGGTAGCCAGTTCTTGCTAAGTCATTCTTCCTGCCTACAACGGTGGAGGCACCCTTTGGACGGCGGTCCGCCCACTTAGACGGCAGTGAAGTACCCTTGAAAAAACTTCCAAAAGTGCTCAAACTTGGTGGTAACATCTCTCATTGGTTAAATTCAAGTTTATTAATCTTAGTTTCAATTGTTATCATCAAATTCTTTCCTAATTCCCAAAACTAGTTAACAACTAGTAGTTCTTCTACCTAGTTATTAGTTCTTTATGTCCGTTTTTTCCTATGCTTTCTTTTCAACTTTTCTCTTTTATTGCGTTGTTATTTATTTGGATGTTGTGAATTTTATTCTTTTGTACGTTGCTTTAGTAGACAAAAATCCACTCTTCCATAAATAAATGAGTATCCTTTTCAAGTGATTGGTCAAGTTAGTTCCTTATTAATCGTGGAAGGACACCTTAGGTACGTTGAGTGAAAATTCAAAATATGAGAGGCTTGAGGCTTTAAAAGGTAACTCATTTGTTGAAGTTTTCTGGTTCCTTAAAGATAAAATGTACTCCATGAATTTCGATAATGGTTGTGATCATATGAGTAGTTATGGAAGAACTCGTGAGTGAGAACTAGGGTTCTTTGAGGACCTTGGTTGTTCTTGTAGGTATGGTGGAGGAATTAAAGGGATTGGATCTGATTATTATGAATATGGATCGAATTGTTATGGATTCATCCAAGAAGGGGGCCTGTAGGAAGTTTTGAGGTTGGTTTGTCACCCTCATCTTGTGATTTTTCCTACCAAACACATAAAAAGAAATCACAAAGAGAGACATGTGTATAACTAATGTGAGTGTAAGTAGTTGTGAAGGTTTGTTACTTGAATTCGATTATCTTACCATGAAAAAATTTATCACACCTCATGCCGTTACCCGGTTGGGATTGCTTTGGAGTTTGAAACAAAAATCATATCAATTTTAATGATATTGAGTAGATAGGGAAGTGAGGGTACCACTTTCATTGAAGATTTTCAAGAGTTGGTATGGTGTGACATAGTCCCAATGGAGGATTGCCAAATAATTTTGGGAATTCCTTGGTTCCTACACCATCGAATTCCTTATATGCACGATTGGTACAACTACATATCGGAGTTTCAAGGGCATCCTTCTTTCTTACCATTACCTATTCAATTTGAGGAGGTAAACCAACCATGTTCAATTGAGACTTCCGAATTGAATTCAAACACAAGTGAGTCATTTTAGAAACTTCTAAACAAATTTTTAAAATTATTTTCTAAGCTTAAAGATGAGGAGGTACATGAACCTATAAAGGCTCCGTGTAATAGTGCCATGGAGGAGTCTTTAGTAGATCCAAAAGAGTATGCATCATGTGAGGTTGTTACTAAGGAGTCAAGCATAGAAGTGACTACTTCAACTCCTTGTACAACCAAATGGAAGTTTGATGTGAAAGGTTCTTCCAACCTTTCACCCAGAATCTTTGGCAGTTATCCAGACTCCAAACAAAATGAGAGACAAAAGATATAGAGAAGTAAGGGAGTGATATGTGACAATCCTAAAGTGGAAAAAGGAGAGGATGTGTGGAGTGAAGTGAGTGGATTGTCACGAACTTACACTAACTGTTATTCTCCCTTTAGTTGTTTTGATTCTTATGCAGGGATTCTTTGAAGAAGGCCTAATGAGGCACCTCACCATGCTATATTACATGAGGCTCAAGGGAGATTTTCAAATGAGCTATTGAGCTCCAAGGAGGAATACCAAGGCAAGAATAATTTT
>JBDJHY010263597.1:0-10467 GCA_039654485.1 Withania somnifera
ACACCTGGACAAAAATATGAACTATTGTGTTGTTTGTGTTGGCTGAGATTTGTTTTCTCGACAAAATATGATCTGTTTGTTTATTTAGGTCTAAAATCTCGTGCTATGTCTCTAATCTCATTTTTTAAATAATAGGCCAGTCCACTGTGTTCTTTTGTCTACTGCATGTTTTAGGCCATCTAGTGTATAAAATAGAGAGTTTTTTTTTTGTTTTTTATGGTTAAGACTCTAAGCATGCCTGTGTAATCAACTCAGTGAGTTCATTTCACATAACCTTCCTATTTCATGTCCAAAGTTGGAGTCTTGAAGCCTTTTATGTTAAAGTTACTAAATATGAATATGTTTGAGATCTTTTCATTTTGGACTATATTCCTCATCAAGTTGATGTCTTTTAGGTATGATTAATTTTGTTGGCTATTTGAATTGATAATCATGCTAGCTCATGTTAAATTGGGAGTTTAATGTAAATAAGGTATTAATTGTTGTGACCTACTGCTTGGGAGTATAAAATGTATGTTTAGTTGAAAATGACATCTTTCATGATCTGTTAAAGGCTAACAACTACAGGTTAACGTTGCATGAGTAGTCTGGCATGCTTAAGTGATACCATGGTCATTTGGTGCCTAACCTGTTTAAATTCTTTAATAGCTAGGTAAAGCCTACTATTTTGTGTCTTTTGCTCTTGGAAACGGTCATTTTTAATTGGTATTTGGTGCTGGTGCTGAATGATGCCGACTTTCTGTTTGTTCTTTATTCCCAAAAGCATAAATGGCTTGGGTGAAGTTGTTTTTTCATCTTTTTCATACTTAAATATCAGATCTTTAAAACCTAGCTCGGGTTGTGTTTGTCAAGCTCTTTAAAGTTTTTCTGGCACTCAGTTTTCTTGAAAGGTTGGCTTTTGAACATTGTTGAGGCTAGAAACATCAGGTTCAGGGGGCTAGATGGTGTTCATGTCTCTAGATCCATTACTCATTATTTAAATGTGTTCAAAGTACTCTTCATTTATTTATTTTGTTTACTTTAAATGCTCACCTTAGCTATTTAGTGTTGTATTTAAGTCAGCGTACGAGTTCATTTCATATAGTGTCCTACGCTACAATACTTTTTAATGTGAGTGGATTCTATGTATTACTAGTGAAGTCTGATGTCTTAACGAACTTGGTTCTTTCCTTTTGGCTGATGAGTGGGTTAATAACCTGTATGCTCAAGCAATGGGAAATAATTCAGTGTTAAGGTTGACTAGATGTTGCTTTGTTTGACATGGAATTCCTTGATCTTCCTTAAATGTAATTCGATCGGTGACTTGCTTGGTCTTGGTGTTTAGACTTTATGACCTGCTCATAGTTGTATGCCTGAAGCATGCTTTTAGTTTAATTCCTATTAATATAAATTTGAGATTATGATCGTGTACCTATCCTTTGCCTCTTTTCTTGCATGAATACTCCTCCATTGAGTCCCAATATGGACTGATTCTCTTTGCATATCGCGTCAAACCTCCTTCCAAGTCCTATATGGGCTCAAGGAACAAGAAGAAAGGTAGAAGCATGAATGGGCCTAAACCCATTGACTAGGAGAAGTGGCAGCAGCAGTTAGGAGGTTGAAGAGCCCAATTTCATTTAGTTTATTAATCTATTAGGTTGTAATGGGAAATAAGGCCCAAATTTTTTTACTTTACTTTCTTGCATCAGTTTTATGGGCCATGAAGCCCACTCGTGCTAGAGTTAAGACAGGTGGAAATGAATGGGTCAAAATCCATCGATGAACGGATCCGGTTCTCTCCCATGTGTACATATAACGAGAACCGGTCCAAGTGGCTTGGGCATAAGCTAAAAACCCAAGCCAAGTACTCTAATTCGTTCTCTATTTACTTGATTTGGCCATCGTTTCTTACGTATTTGCCTGCCTAGTTGTAATTTACAAATGGTTTTCAGAACATAAACTATATCCCCAAAGGTCGCTTTCTCCTTGTTTTATTAAGGTGTTTCTATAGACTTTTGCTTTGAAATCATAAGTATCTTAGTAAATATAGTAACTTTTCAAAAGTTAAATCAGTAAGTTAAATAAAAGGATAACCGCAAGTTAGCGGACATACCAAGTGCCTTCAAAACCTTCTTGGGAGTTTAATAAAAAATTCTTCTCAGAAATTTCTTACTTAAAATATTTTTTTCCTGTTTTAAACTCCTTAAATACTTTTCCAATTGTTTTTTTTTTGTTTTTTCAATAAAAATCAAGTGGTGACTCAAAAGTGTGTTTGTAAACAAAAAACAAGAGAAAATAGTTTCAACATTGCCTCACAAGACATATCAACATCATCAAAGTAAACTAAAATTCGGATCAATTGTCAGTGCTACTATCTTACCCTCAACCCTTTTAGGTGCAGGCCTCCCTTCTTGAATCATGAAAGAATCAATTCATGACTCGTGGTAAAACTTCACTATTTGTGTCGCTGACTCATGAAAAGAGTCCCTCAACACAAATCTTAGTTCCTACCAAAATATTTCACTGTGAAGCAATGGGTACATCATGGAAGTCAAGAAATAGACTGATTGATGGATTCTAAACTAAATAGGCTAAGGTAACGGAACTACTTAAGTTGTCATATACTCTTTACCTTTCATTACAATCGTTTTCAATCTTTTTTTCTCAATTCATTATCAACAACGGCCTATCTTAATGAGATCATTGACCTTTATCTATTTTGGTATCATTAATGTTTTAATACTGAGTCAAAGTAACCTCATCATCATGTACCTCTCAGACCAACAATATAACCCATCAACAAAAAAGGAGTAATTTAGTAACACAAGTAAGGATAGTTAAGTAGTCACTATCAAGTACAACATCTAGGAGAAATAAATCTAAACGGAAAACAAAGAAAATAAGAGTACACAAGAGATCATAGCAAGTAAAACTAAGAGGCAATCAAGGTATTCAATTGGCATGGAAAGTAATCACAAGTGAAGAGAAATAAGAACAAAGAATATTCGTTAGAGAATTCAACAATGTAGACAATAAAATCAACCAACAAAAATAGATAAGCTAATCATATGCATCAATCAATGAGTATGCTATGCAAGTGCAATGTGATGCCATCCAATATGATTCATGTTTGTTCTAATGATACTTGCTTTCATTGTTTGGACATTCAGGACTCATGAGGGCTAGCAAAGACATGTACTTGTATCAGTGTGGTGCCTGATTTATATATATCATAGCAATACCAAAAATAGCATATTGTTTTTTGCTTTTCTATCAGATTCTCTAGCAATGTTGGAAATGACACATTAGCCCTAGCTTTTACATATATGTATATATCACATATCATTACATTTTAAGTGCCTTAATTTCATTTCAATGAGTCAGAATTCAACATCAAATAAGCAATATAATAAGCAATATGGAACGTGGCACGAATAATCAAGTAAATCAATAAGATCCTCACATGAAAAAATCGTTAAAGAAAGTATCAACCAAGACAAACAAATCCCACACATGGGGATAATATTCAATTAAAAAAGTCAACCAATAGCATGCAACTCCACTGTGTATCTCGAAAGTTACACAATATCTCAACTCAATAAATAAAATCAATAATCAAATAGTCTATAGCTATTTTTATTCCTTTGTTTTAACCTTGCATGCTTGACTCTAGTGTAAATACTTGTCTCTTTGGACACCCTCAATTAGTCCTTGTTGCTCCCAATTACAAACAATTAACACAAACACCAAACACACTTTATATAAGAGTCAGGAACCTCCACTTTCCTTAAAGTGAAGAAATCAAATCAAACTTGAGCCTTTTCTTTACTCAATTCCTTCGAAGATGCAAAATCTAGTCAAATGTGGGGTACCCATAAGAAATCATGAATAACAATATACATATTGATATAATTTAAATTGGGTCTAAAAATCACCCAGCGAGTCCGATACCCCATATCAAAATTGAGAAATCTTATTAAATTCAAGTTTTCCATAGTTAGGGCGGTTTAAATCTAAAAAATCTCCCAAAATGGAGCTCAATTTGATAATCAAAACCTCAATTTATACGTTTCAGTTCAAAAACCCAAAATTCAAATCCTTAAAAAAAATGAAGATAAAATCATGTCCATAAATTCGATAAAAAATAATAAATTTAGGTGAGAAATCTTACCAAGAGCTTCAATCTTTCCTAAAGGAGTAAGAATCTCCGAAAGATGTTTGTGGAAGGCTTTAGATTTTCAAAAATGGTAGGAAATAATTTAAAACACTTATATAAAGGCTTTAAAACATGGGAAAATGGGACTACATCTCATTAAAAGCACTTTAAAAATATCGAATTTACCACGGACCACAGTACGGTACGTAATATTGATACCACGGGCCATTATTGTTTTCATGGATTAGGCTCTGACGGCAAGCTCAGGTTTAATACAAGGGTTGATTTAACAACTGGTGGAATCAACTCTACGGGCCGTAGACTAGATTACGAATGACTGGAGATATTCTTATGATAAACTTCAAATCAACTTTCAAAATTCATTTGTAATCCTGTGCAAACAGACCTTATATGCAAACTGATTGTAAACGACATTTCAAACTCAATGAAATCATCAAAACATGAATTCCGGGGCTCCTTGGCTTGATATTCATTAAGGGTCCAAAATAATGCTTAAAATCACGATTATCTCGTCTAATGACCCAGATTTTCCACAAATAGTATAAAACTGAAACAAAGGTCTTCCTAGATCAAATTCTACAATCCAGACCTCATGTAATTGACAAACTTCTATTCTTAGACTCGTAACTCCAAATATTGACAAAAGTCAACTATTTTAACTTAAAAGCCTTCAAAACCTATTTTTTCCTCAAAACTCTCAACTTTTCACTTTGATTCTTAAACCAACTACTCAAACTACTCAAATATGATACTAGTCAACTATCAGAAAAGACAAAACGGGTAGACTTATGAAAAAAATCATAAATGACCGTGAGGTCATTGCAGGTTTGGTTTGATTCTGTGTGTTTAAAATAAATTTTTGATACAAGATGCGAAATAAAATAAAAATTTTAATAACAAACCATATTATGCTACATGACATTAAAAAATTAACACTTTGCAAGTGGCTGCCACAAGCGCTGCAGCAGCTGCAACAAGATTGTTATTGGACTTGGGTCTTTCTTTGTTGGACTTGGATCTTGACTAACGTTTAGTCTTTTCATTGTTTATTGGTTTGGACCAGCCCAATATATATTAACACAATGTATGTCTATAAACAATTGGCTAATTTTCAAAAATAGCTAGGTTTTGGGCATAAATCAAGCAATATAACTATATTTTACTTTATTATGTTTCATAGTTATACGAATTGTATATCTTGCCCGTGATATACAAACTGAGCTGTATATCTCGCCCGAGATATACAAACTGAATTGTGTAGCAGTTTCGAGATATACAAATGAAATAGAAAACTGTAGCTACGAAATGTAATTTCTATAACTATGTCATATCATGCAATTTATCCTAAATAATTATTAAAAAATTTAACTAATGAAAGTTTGGTTCTTTGGTGCACCAATTAACTGTTACCCTTTAAATCAAACACCAAATCAAAGATTTGAACTAAAAAAAACAAAAATCAAAACCGTAGAACCAAACTAATTTGGTTCAATTCGAATTTTCGATTCTTCGATTTTCATGTCCACCTCTAGTGTATATAATTTAAACTGTATCGAAAGAACTATCAACTTCGAATGTCTAGCTCTAAACAAGAAACATAAAATAGAAAAAATATGACGTTCCCGACTATTAAGAAGAGTTGGAGAAGAAACATGGGAATGATAGAGAAAATTTCCCAACAAAGTCAAAAGGGAACAAAAAGTTGTTTCCAATTTGTCTAGCTTTTAATCTTACGTTTTTTTAGTGTTCCACTTACGTAATTTTTGGTCCTACAGGTGTGCATAAATATTTACTAGCGTCTAAAAACTTAAATTTCCTACAACGATAATTGAGAGAGAGTTAATTATTAGGATCAACGTTCACTTGGGAATTTCTACTTTGATTAATAAATTAACTCTTCTCGATAATTCAAAATATTGTCTCTGCAGATCCAGCGGGAATTAATTTTATTGATCATGACACGATATTCTTATTCCTTTGGTCTCCAACATTAATTATTTATAGTATGTTTCATTGTGACTATTGACGGAACCTCAGTTAATTAGTGGTAGAATTTGAGATAGTCGAATATTCTTCTTAAAAGTTTTGTTCTATTCCTAGAAAAACTGTTACGATAGGATAATATTCAGCACATTTATTAACCTGAAATAAAATACACTTTGCTGGGCGGCCGAATCGGGCAGCCCAGGCCGAAATGATAAAGTGGCAGATTTTCAAACTGAAAAAGCACCAACATCCACAGAAGAAAATTTGGCAAATTCATTTCGGGACGCTTGTTTAAGTTCATAAAGGAAAATTGTAGAAAAGATGTTTCAATTGGACAAAGAATCACCTGACTTTTGACGGGAAAGTGAAATACATCATATATTTAATACCGAGGGTTGGGTTTTGCATAATTTGTTTTTCAAAGGCCTCATATCATTAAAGATAGTAGTTTAGTGTACGTGTTTTCTATATGTAGCTTAACGATTATTGTCAAAATTATTTTTATAAGTAATAATGTAATGACCTTCACGATCAGTTTTTAATTTTCCTGAAAATTTATTATTTTGCTTTTTTCGATAATTGTCATGTGTCATTTTTGGTCCATTTTGTATGGTTGGTTTAGTAATTGAACTGAGAAGTTAAGAGTTTTGAGAATTTTTTATTTTTGAAAGTATTAAAGTTGATATAGTTGACTTTAGTCAATATTTGAAATTTCGAGTCTTTAAATGGAATTACTCTGTTCCATCAGCTCCGGAATGTGGAATTTGGTCTAGAAAGACTTTGGATTCAGTTTTAGGGCTTTCTTGGTGAATTTAGATGGTTCGACAAGATAAAGCAAAAGCTTAAGCCATAAGTTGGACTTGGGTTAATATTTGAGGTTCGAGAGCTCTAATTTGAATCATGTTGATACCGTTGAATTTAGGAGGTGATTTTTTGTCTAGAAAAATTTTGAACTATTTTTTAAGAGTTCCAGGAATTGATCATTTGGTGAAAATTTTTATTTAATATAAGCAAGGGGATAATCTGGTCGACGAGGCCTCATATCCGCATTCATATGGTTCTTATTGAGCCAGAACGTTAAATTTAGTATGACTGCATATATTGTCTGTGTGCATCAAATTGCAAACGAATTTCGAGGGTCTATTCTAAGAGTTTGTCTTTTGAGTTGAAATGCTGAGCTGATGTCATCTGGTGCCTGGTACACCCTTCTTCGTGGTACCGTGATATGTAGCCGCGATCGCATAGGTCTAACTCTATGTTCACCGCGATCACATTTCTTTTTTCACGATCGCATAGTTTTGTGACTTGACCCTTCTCAATCGCGTGAGTCTCTTTGCGATCACATTACGATATGGTGGGGCTGGATGATGACTATTCACAGTCATGTAGGTAGGGTTCACGATTGCGAAGGTTATTAAATAGTAGTGCTTAAAACCGCTATTCAAGCTTTCTTCTCCATTTTATGTTTTTTCACCTTGCAAACTCTAACTGGGGTATTTCTAAAAGTGATTTTTGAGAAAAAACTCTTGGGTAAGTTTCTAAATTATTACTTATATATTACCTATTGATTAATTCATGATTTTAATATCAAATCTTGAATTTTCAAAGTTGAAATTTGAGAATTTTTGGTAAAAATACGAAATCGATATTTTTAAATTTTGAAGGTCAATTCCTACTCCATCTTTAACAAGAGAAGATTTCATATTTTGGTTCTCCCAATCGCGATGAACAAAAAATTCAGATTTTCCTGGATGCCTCGGGTTTGACTTTTATGGTTGACTTTTTGTCCCGATTTTTAAAATAAAAATATAAGTTGTGTTGGACTCATTTTCACATGGATAAATCATATTTCGCTGTTTTGAATTCTTTGAGAAAACAAAATGCTCAAGTTTGATTTATTTGCTTCGACTTTAAGGCAAGTTGAGGTTTTTTGACTCTTTTACAAAGTGCTTAGATATTATGTGTTAGCTTCATGTAATTGAGAGTAATGGGGACTATTGAAAATGTTTGTGTGGGTGTGATGACGAGTATTCACCCAAAAACTAGAGTTAAGCATGATGAGTTAAAATAAATAAATTATAATAATTGCAAACTCCTAATTTATTTGATCTTCTTCTGTTGAGTTGTGATGCTCACGAGTGGGGATTAGTTTATTTGAGTTGATTCTTTATTTTATTTGTTAGAATCCCCATGTGTGAACTTGGATATTATCATAAGGAGAGGGTTTTATTTGATTTGAAGGATTGATTTTTTGTATTTTTCCCATGCAAGGGGCTCATTGATTTGATTCCTTGTTCGTGTCACATTTCATACTGCATATTATATTAATTATTTGTTTATGAATTATGGATCATTGAAATGGAATTGAGGCCTTTAAAAAATGATGATATGTGATATAAATGGCAAGGACTAAGGTGTGATTGTTTTTGTTATCATGATATATGAATGAAATAAAAAAAGACAGAAGATCGTGAAATGGAAGATTATGATATGAAAAGTAAGGTCCGATTTGCGTTTTTCAACATAACTGTAATATATATTTAGGTGGGTACCGCGTTAGTATAGGTACATTGCTTAGCTAGTCCCTATGGGCCATAACTGCCAAGATATTGGAAGCAGGTATGTATCATTAGGATAGACATGCATCATTCTGATTAACACTGTATTGCATTGCACAAAATCCTCATTGATTGATGCATGTTATTGACTTATTTTATCAAGTTGCTTAATTATTCCTATATTTGGATGCCTCTTACTTGTCTAACTATACATTTTATCATACTTTACTTGTTTGGCTATACTTGTCAGTGATGTCATTATCCTATTACTTACTTAATCATACTCCTTATCTTGTTTCACTTGTTTGATTTTACTTTATATTGATTATTTAGCGCCTTTGCTGGTTGTCGATGTTCAATTGCATCCTTCCTTATTGTTAGATTGTGGTACTGACCTTTATTGGCCCGCATTGATGAGATTATTATATTTGGTATTATTGTTCTGATTAGGACTGAGTTTAGAAAGGATTATTATCGATGGTGAGTTGAGACAGACAGATTGGTTATGATTGAGATGGAAAGTGAAAGTGTAATTCATTTTTTGTGGTTTTTCTTTCTCCTTAGCTTATTTATTTCAGGACCCATGTCGCTCGTATATATCTCGCCTCCCAGGATGTACCCTTGCACCGAGGGTGGACTCGTGAGTTTGGAACTTAGGAGGTGTTGAGGGACATATTCTACGAACCAGCAGCACAACTTGTGGAATCTATCCACGAGTAATAAGTTGACTCAATAAGGGAGGCTTGCACCTAAACAGGTCAAGGGTAAGATTATGTTATTTCAGGTAGAATTGGATTAAGTATACTTGTGGTATTTTCAAGTTTCCATGAGCATCGTGAGAAATTCTTGGGCCATGTATAATGATTTTCCAAAGCTCAATATCTTGGCTTTTAATGAAAATCATCATTCTATTATTCCAAAGAGAATAGTTGACACCATTGAATCTCGGGGTCTAGTTGTGGTAGTTCCTTCTTTAAAGAGGGTGACATTGTGGTAGGATTCATATCGAATCTTAAACTCTTAGGATATTAATCCCAATCAAGAGTGCAAGATTTGATACCAATTGTTAGGGGATTAAACGACACTAGAAGGGGAGGGGTTGAATAGTATGTGGGTTTTTCGACACTTTTTTCAGAATGGAAGAAGGCAATGAAAAAGGCAATAAAGAACACAAGAGATTTATAGTAGTTCGGCCTTGAATTCCTCCACTATCTATGTTCAACAACTTAGGATTTTTCACTACCACAACAACAATAACAATTTCTTGATTTTTAGCTCAAGAACTACCCTTTACAATGAGTTGGAAATAATCTATCTATTGTCTCATTGGTCGACCAATCGCTGATTTATAATTTCGTTCTGGGCACCATTTTGTTGACTAAAGATCACTCTTTCTCGACCAATGTTGCTTTTGTTTGTCAACTAAAATACTCTTTTGGTTGACTAATGGTCTTCTTGTTCTTCACAAATAGTTCACTTTGAGCACTCGAAATACCTCAAAATGAATCGTTTAAGGTCTGGCATTTTTTGACATATGATCATATCCACGAACATCTTCACATGTTTGTAGGAGTTCCATTAACATCGAATCTTCGACTTATCAGTTTGGTCATCAATCAAAACACATTGCGACGATTCTAGTAAACCAACCTTGGTCTAAAAATATTTGGCATAGTGGGCCCTAGAGAAGATAGTCTAAATCAAATCATCAATAATACACCATAAGATTCTGAAGATGCCCCATTGTAGTCACCCATCAAAACCAAC
>JBDJHY010263607.1:0-10467 GCA_039654485.1 Withania somnifera
ATGACCTTAGGAGCAATGTATATCCAATTGAAAAAGAATTATACAAAAATAAACAGGTTATGGGATGATTTTGTCAACTTCATGCTTTAGGCTATTAATGGAGGAAATTAAGAAAATAAGGAAGAAAAAAATAAGAAAACTTACCCAAATTCGTGTAGAAATCGATGAAGAACTTTAAGGAGAAGTTACTTGGTCTTGGAATGGTGCTTGGAGAAGTATTTGTCGCCCTAGAATCAAAGGAATTGAGTTTTGGAACAGATAAAACAAAATAGGGTGGCTTTAGGAATTTAAGTTACAAGTCGCATTTCATCGCGATCACGCTGAAGAAATTTTCAAGTTCATTGTGATTGCGTGATTGTATCGCGATCGCGAAAAAGAGTTTATCAAGGTAACGCGATCACGTTAAGGCATCACGATCGCATTAAGGTATCACAATCGCACAGTAGAAAATTTTTTGGAACCTATCATGATCGCACAAAAGGGGAAAATTTTGCTCATTGCGATCGTGCCTCTGGGCTTGTGATCACGCAGAAGGAAATCTACACCAGTTACAAATTTCAATTTTAATTTTCCATATTTCGTACAGGGGGTTCGGGGATCAAACGGAGTCCAATTTTGGTAAAAAAAATATGGAAACAGCATAGAAACAACATTTCGAACTCAATGGAACAGTGAAACTGAAATCTAAGGCAGTTTAATCAAGATGACCCCTCAAACCAAAAGGGGCAAAAATTCACTTTTTTGCCAACACCTCAAAATCGCAACGGTAAGTCTGAAAATTATGCCAATACCACACCTAACCTAAATTCATCATTCTGTAGCTACTGGAAGCATCAGAATACCAATTCAATACTTTGAACATCGAATTACCACTCAAGCTCCACTTTAGGCAAAAAACTTAACTAAAATCCACAATTTTGCATAACTTGCAAATGAAACCTCCAAAATACAGAATGAATGTCAATCTTGACTTTGTTTGGTATTCCAGAGCTAACGGTACTGTCGAAATTAAATTCTAAGATCATTTTGAAGGAAAGTTGACTCTGGTTAATGAGTACTTAGTTTTAGGCTCTAAAATAGGGAATTTGAGATATCTCTTGACTTAGTCGCCAGGGATTCAAACTATTGGTCCCAACAATTCATAAATAACTTGGGGAAACTACCAAAATATTCTAGAATGCAAAATGTTGTGTAGTTATCATAAATGACCATAAGGGTCATTACTAATGATGTCAATTTGTGGCATAGAATACTTGGTCATATGAGTCCATCCATTTTGAATAAGCTAGTACAGAAGGACCTGATATAAGATCTGCCCATGTTGAAATTCTCCAATAATAAAGTATATGATGCATATTCTATAGGGATCAAGTACACTCCTCATTCAAACCCAAATATTATTTAGCATATGAAGCCATTAGATGTAATTCATATCGATCTTCGTAGATCAAAGAGAGTTGAAAAGAAAGAGGGAAAGAAGTACATAATAATGATTGTTGATGACTTCTCCAAGATAACATGGACTACTTTTTAAATGAAAAGATGAGAAATTTCTTATTTTCGAAGATTTTTTCAAACAAATCAAAGTTAATTTTAGACTCAAGTTGGTAAGAATCAAGTATGATCATGAAATAGAGTTTGAAAATACTAGATTTGATGACATCTGAACTAAAAAAGGAACATTCATAACTTATCAGCACTAGGGACACCACAAAAAGATGGTGTTGTCAACAAAAAGAATATAACACTTGAAGATATTTCTTGGAATATGTTGATTGGTAGTGGTATATACAATAGTTTTTGGTCTGAAGCAGTAAACATAATATGCTATGTTATGAACAGACGCCTAATCAGGCCCCTTCTTAGGAAGACTCCCTATGAGCTATTAAATGGAAGGAAGCCAAAAGTGTCATACCTAAGAGTATTTGGTTTTAAACATTTTCTGCTGAATAATAGAAAGGATCCATTAAGAGAGTTTGACCCAAAAAGTGATGAAGTGGTGTTTCTAGGTTACTCTTCAAATAGCAAAGCCTATCAGCTCTTAAAAAACAACATTGAAGAAAGTGTCCACATAAAAGGGTGAAATTAAGTTGAGATCAAAGACTTATTACATATTCAAAGAAATATTATTGACACACCAAATAAGAAGGTGAGTGAATTATTTCCAAACAAGGAAGATGATAGTGACAAGCCTTTTACAGGCAAGATCCTACCCAATTGTGCTCAAAATACTCTTCCAACACAGTACAAAATGATGATGGTTATATTTATGAGTCTTAAAGTGAAGATGAGGAGGAACTAGTAGAACCTGAAGCCACTAAAGAGCACACTCAAATGAAGGACCATCACAGGGACCAAGTAAGTTTTCAAGAATAAGCTGGACAAATTTGGGTACACAATAAGGAACAAAAATGTTCTAGTTATATAGAGGTAAAATTAAGAAAAAGGAATAGACTATGAAGAAAGTTAACTCTTTGGCTAAATTGGAGGCAATTCAAATACTCATTTCATATGCATCTCATATGGAATTCAGATTGTTCCATGTTGGTGTAAAGAGCGACTTTCTTAATGGGAATTTTAATGAAGAGGTTTACATTAATCAACCTCTTAATTTTGAATATCACATGCTTCCAAATCATGTATACAAGCTGGAAAAGGCCATATATGGACTAAAATAGGCTTCAAGGGCATGAAATGAATTTTTTTCAAAGTTTCTTATTGACAGTGGCTTCAACCAAGGAATATAGGCAACACATTATTTATACAAACACAAGGAAGGATCCTACTCATTGTTTAGATGTATGTTGATAATATCATTTTTTGGGATACACTACTCACTATGTGAAGAGTTTTCTACGCTTATGAGAATTGAATTTTAAATGAGTATTGATGGGAAAGTTGAATTTCTTTCTTGGTCTACAAGTAAAGAATGAAAAGAGTGGTACAAAAATCAGTACACAAAATTACATTAAGGAACTACTAAAATGGCTTTAAATAGGAGATGCTAAGATCATTGACACTCCAATTGGTACCTCCACTAAGTTGGAATCTAACAAACCTGATTCTCTTGTGAACAAATGTATCGTGGAATCAGAATCACTGTTATACTTAATAGCAAGTAGAATAGATATCAATTTTAGTGTTCTTATGTGCGTAGAATTTCAATCATGTCCCAAAAATTCTAATATAAAAGATGTTAATAAATTCTCAGTTATTTGAAGAGTATAGGTGACTTGGATATTCACTATCCATCTAGTTACAACTTTGAGTTTGCAGGGATATGCTGATACAAATTATGCTAGTTACCTAGTGGATAGGAGAGTACTTATGGAATATCTCATTTTATAGGATCATCCTTGATATAATGGGGCACCAAAAAGAAAAACTCAGTTGCTCTTTTAATAGTTGAGGCAAAGTGATAGTAGTTGTATCTTGTTGTGCTTAATTTTTAAGGATCAAAAAACAAACTAAGGATATTATAATTATGATTGATTATTTTACCTTGATTTATGAAAACACAAGTTCCCTCAACATAACAAAGAACCTTTTTTAACACAAGAGAACAAAGAATATTGACATTCGACATCACATTTTACATGATAGTGTGGAGAAGGAAATAATTTTCTTAAAATTTAGAAAAATTGAGTATCAAATTGCTAATATATTCACCATGGCATTGACTATAGAGAATTTTTAAAAGAATAAATTGAATCTAGGAATGATCAAGGCTCCTTCAGCTCCTCCTCTGCTCGTTGGGTAGAATATAAGAATAGGTATCAACAGTGTGTTAACAAAATGAATAACTCACAATTGAATACCTACATAGGTATACACTCATGGAAAATCAAAAAATAGACAAGGATGATAAATCTCTTTAACTATCTCAGAAACAAAGTCTTACAGTACCACAAGGAGACTTGGCCCCTTATAAGGATAGTACCTACAGTCATTCGTTTTTAAATATTAAGACAAGTTGGAAGTTCCTTCATTAAATTTCCCCACATACTTCAAATGATTCTGTAAACTCTTTAATCTATATCATAATATGTCTTCAAGACTAGACACATCTTTTCACTTTTTACCAGAATAATCCTAACTATTCATAAATTGAGCAATCCCCTTTTTCTCTATCCTTCTTTCACATTAAATAAAATTAAGAATGTTCATAATTATTGTTCTATTTATCTTTAGGTTCTTTTCTTGTCCTCCAGTAAACACTTCTCAAGTCACTATGTCTCAGGAAACCATCCCTCCTCTTTCATCAACTATACCTTCTCAATATTTATCCTCAACAACAATGTCTACAGAAGAGATACTTGTTCCGCCATCACCAATAAATCATCCCCCATAAATAACTCTAACTTCATCCAACATTCCCTAAAAATCCAAAAATATCCCCTCTACAAAATGATCCTCTTTTGTTTCCCTACATTTAAAATTTCTCCAAGCACTACACTAGATAATGTTCAACAATGGTCTAATATTATGTAAAACTAATAATATATTTAAAGTATACAAAGAGGATGGGGGTTTGAAATATCTAGTGAACCTATAGGAATTTCAAAGGGTAAAAGGGGTCTTGAGATCACCCCATTAGTGGAACCTACTTCCAACAGGGATGTATCCGCAATAACACTTGGTAAGGAAGCAATTCAATCTGCAACTCATGTTTACTCTGACATACTTATTTTTTTGTGATCCTCTTATTGAAAGGGATATTACTGAAAAGGGTTATAGGGTTTCAAAGGAATTGACGAAGGTTTTTTCACTCCCACTAAGTCTAGGTCTCCTGTTGTCTCATCCTCTCCCAATGGGATTTAACTCTAGTAATTAAACACGATTCATATTTGAAATCAAAGGAATCAAACCCTCAAGATAAAGATAGTTTTCCTCTGATTGTGGCTTTCTCTAAATCTAATTCTTTTTTTGAAAGGTATTTCAAAGGAACAGGAAAAGTACCTCTCACTCAAATTAAGTCTAAAGTTCTTCTGCAGGATGTAATATGAGAAAATATGGACAAACTTATCCAGAAATGACATTTAAGAAAGTCCATAATGATTGAGTATGAGTCTACTAATCTAGACAATATAGTGGATGTCGAGTAAGAAAACACTTCTCAAATAATTAAGGATAATCTGGTTCCTAATAAAGAATGTCAAAGAGAAAGGGTTAAGAGAAAGGAAGAACCAATAAGAGGAGATGACAAAAAAACAAAAAGAAAGAGGCATGAAAGTGGCTCAAATTGGTAAAGGAAATGATTCTTCTATAAAGGAATCAAAGGGAGTTAAGCCAATAGCTTATGATCCTAAGTTTGAATAGAAAAGTGAAAATTAAAGAAATCAAAAGGTGCTCAATGGAAGTGTTTTTAACAAGACATATCCATGCTGATCGGTATGAAGGAACTGATTTCTATGGTGGATTATTAGGGAAAAATTCATCTATTTAAACCTCCTGGAGCTTTATGCGAGAATAAGGTAACGGACTTCTATGGGACTTGAGGATTGCAACAAATAAGGATGCTTTTATTTTCACTATGAGTAAGGTAGACTTCACACTTAATGACGGTATTCTTGGTGAGATTCTATTATTACCTATTGACAGAATAACCACTCTTTAGGGAAATCGAACCTGATCGAGGTTCATTGGTAAAATAAGGAAAATAGTGATCAACCCATATAGTGAGAGGATTTTGAAGAAATAATTGCAACCCATGTATCAGTAGTTGTTTGCGTTAATTAAAAATTGTTCTTTCCTTGATATGGGGGAAGATCTATTGCCTCTATTGCTAATTTGTTCATCACGAAGGTTGTATCTAAGTTTAGTTTGACCAACCTACCTCACATGATAATAAAATACATTGTGAAGAAACATAAGTTAAAGGAAAAAAATCATGGCTTAACATATGGTTTTCTATTTACATGAGTTTTTGGTCATTTTTTTTGCATGTTCCTACCAAACATTGTGTATAAAGCACCAATAATCAAACCTTCTCCCTCAACATACTAGAGAAGTGTAAATGTGTGAGAAAATAAGGGCATGTTGGCCCTAGTTCTACTATCTCAAATCTCATTATTGTTTAGGAGAAGAGTACTAAGGAGTTCGAAGCTTTGCTTGATTAGAAAGAATCAAAAAATGAATTTCTAAGGTCTAATATTCTTTAGGAATCTCAGGGATCCGGTGAACCACCTGGCGCACACATAACTTTGTAGACTAAAGATTCTTAGCTTCGTGCTAAAGTGGATATGTTTGAATAAAAGTCGTAGATCTGATAGAGTTGATGTTGGAGGACCAACTTGCGATATTAAAGTGTATTAACCAACTTATCTTCAAACCCTTATCTTCCTAGTCCAGTCCTAGCTTTTTCCCTTTTCTTTTTTTATTGTACCTCTTATTTTGCCTTACATGTATCTGCTAGTCTTAATGTTTTTGTGTATGAACTCTGGTACTTCTCTAATTATGCCTATTTTTACTCTATTTTAATAAATACATTTTAATCATTCACTATTTGTTACCCAAGTTATAGTGAGTTTACACTATATTTACTATATTTTCATTGCTTACTGTGCCTGTGTTTAATTTATCCAAAAAAGGGGGGAAGAGTGAGTTGGAGTGGTTGATTATGAGGGAGTTGGTTTGAGTGGTTTATTGTGAGGAGAATGGGCATATAATGAGGGGGAGTTAGGCAAACAGTGAGGGGGAACTGATTAGTATGGGTATATAGTGAGGGGTAACAATTACAAAATGTAGTCAATATGAAGGAAACTGGGCCTCATCAAAAGAGGGAAATTAAAAGAGTTTTATGTCTATTCATATTATGATCATTGACAAAAATACATAGGGAACTGTTTTTAGCCTCTGTTTCCCCATATTTTTCTTTTTCATGACAACTAGAATAGTACTGCTTGGCACTAACTTATAGTTGTGGTCCTCTTGGGTTATATTTTTTATCTCATTTTCGCAAAGTTTATATTCTTTATGATAAAGGGACAAACAATACTTTTTCCATATTCTAAAAACCATTTACTCTCTTTGCAAAAAATGGTCAGCTCAAAGATCAAAGGCAAAAGCTCTAACAACATATAGTGACTTGCCCTCGAAGTTGAATGCTCTCTTGTATCTAGTCATTTGAGTTATTAAGTATTATAATGTAAACCTACTCCTCAATTGAGAATCATTTGTTAGTGTCTTTTATTTCTTTTACTTTCACTGATTCAAGTGTAGAATGAGATAGCTATTAAGTGTTTGCAATAGGTTTATCAGGAGAATTATGTACTGTTATAGTTTTATAAGAGATAGCAATTAAAATCTTGATTACTATCTTCTGGTTGTAAACAAGTAGTTTCTCAATGTTTAGTTGAAGTTTTTGTGAAATGCTGCTAGGGTAGGTCATGTTTTTACTCCCTTAAGTAAGGAGGTTCTACGTAAACATTCGTTGTTGTTTACTAAGTCTTTAGTTAAATGAACCAGGTTGAAGATTTAGTTTCTTATTTAGTAAGGTACTAATTTAAGCTTTCAATTTTATTTTGTGTATAAGTAAAATTCTAACTTTAAAAGATATATATGTGATGTCGAACTTCCCTACACAATATATATATATATATATATATATCATTATCACAAATATATAGCATAACACAAGCTTGTCATTGGTGCAATGGTTAAGGGTGTTGATTTTGTATCAAGTTGTTCCAAATTCAAACTTTTCAGTGCCCAACTTATTTTTCTTTTATTTTCACAGAAGATCCCACACTTACACTGACATTCACCATCATTCTTATAGTATTTACGTTAACCATTGTAATTGTGTAATACAATTAGTAATTTAATTTTAGTTTGCCTCAATTCTTACATAATTGTTAAGTTTATTAATATTGTAATTTTAGTTAATATAGAGTTATACACAAGAATATATTATATCAATTTTTGAATTTATTATTATAAAGATAATAATTGTATTATTATATATAAAGACTTGTTATGTTATTTTCATAATTTCATGATTATCTTACATCCTAGAGTATTCCTATTGCCGCCTCAGGTCCTTTATGACTTGCTGTGACTTGTAGTTTGATTCCCTGGTGGGTCATTTGATTTTTCTTATTTTTCCTATTTTAGAGCCTTAAATTAGAAAATTATTGACTTTAGTCAAAACTCTTTGAAGACGAGCTTGAAATTGAGTTCCAATAGTTCCATTACTCTAGAACATGGATTTTGGTCTAAGTGGATCCTTGGTTTATGTTTTGGAGGTTTGATGTTATTTTATCTTGTTCAATGAGATAATAGTTGGCTGCAAGCTAAAATTTTGACTTTGGTTGACATTTAATGTTTACAACATTGGATAAGGAATACAAAAACATCATCAACTCTTAAATTCAAATTTAGCTTAGATATGATGTTGATTTGGTTTCCAGGTGAGCCAAGCTCATTATTCACCTAGTTAAAATTCTAGTATTTTTTGTAAGTGTTGATTTTGGTCAAAAGTTCAATAAAACAACCTTGTATGGTAATTCCTTCAATTCCATTGAATCCATACTATGAGTTCCACTTAGTTTGCATACTTGGTTTATGTGTATTGGGTTCCGATTATTCCCAGAGGCCCTATTTGAAAATACTAGACCTACTAGCTTTTGCAATTGCTGTGTAGCCCTATAGGCCAGTACTATCATCAATGAGAAAGGTTCAATAATAGAGTGCAGTCATGCCTCTCTTGTCCCAACGGGCACTTGTTTACACCCGGGCCTATAATTTTTCTTTCAAGTTTTAGCTCATTTCTTTAGTTTTCTTCCATTTCCTTTATTCTATAGACATTATTCTCATAAGAGTTATACTTCTGAACTTGAGAAAATTAATTTGGGTCTTTATAATCATTTTCTCCTCTATAATTAGTAACTTTATTCTCCGATTTCTAAAGCTGTTATGGTGCTTTTGGAGGAGTATACAGTTTTACTAGCTTTCATATTATTATGCATGGTTCCATCCTTGTTTGCCAGGTTATACTTTTTGGTGAATTGAAGTCTAGTAGGGATTGTTTTCACTTTTCATTCCTTTAAATCTTATGGAAGTTTGGGTAAGGATTTAGGACGCTTCCATTCATTATTATTTATTTACTTTTATGTTTATTTATGCAGTTTTTTAGATACCCGATAGTTTTCTTATGATCATCCTCACCTACTATGCTCTGTTAGTGGCTTATTCATTTTTAGATTTCTCTTCCCTTCTCATTATTAAATGTACTAGTACACCACCCCCTTTAACTTATTATTAATTAAATGACTCCTATATGCTCTTATTACTTTTAACTAAGTTCTTTTATTATTTGCCTACAACTAGCACTTTTACTTGTATTTCTTTTATTTCATTCTGTGTGTAGCTAATATTCCTTTACTATTGATAATCGGATATTTTGTGACCTATTTTCTTTATTATCTTCTAATTACCATATTTATATTCAATATGCGCCTGTTAAACCTATGTTGCCTATTGGGTACCCGATGCCTTAAAATTGGTACTGATTTTATATTTCTATCTTTCTAGTGCAGATCCTTGTACGAGTTCTCACCTTTAACGCTTCTGATTGTGATTAAACTTTTGGCTATCAAGAACTTAGGTTGATGTCCAAGCGATCAGGGTTGCTCGCTTCTCTTCATTTGAGGATTCTGTCACATTTGCATGTCATGACCCGATTTCGCGAATCGTGATGACACCTACTATACCACCAGTAGGAGAACCAACCATGTAGTCTGAAGCCAAAGTCAATTGTGGAAGGCACAAATATAATAATCAGAAGATAATTAAAATGCGAAAGTTTAAGAATCAAGTAAATAAACCCAAAACCCGGTATCAGTGTCAAACGAACCGCTAAGTACAGAAACAAGAAATCTGTAATATCTAATACAACTGTGTCTTAGAAATACATGAAGATCAAATAGAAATGTCAAATCTGAGGAGAAGTAGGTAACAACCGGACGCCAAACTCACCCTGAATCTCTGAAGTAAGATGTAAACTGCACGAATAGTTGGTTGTGATCACGATTGAGAACCTGTACTTAGATCTGTATATGTGCAAGTGTAGTATGAGTACAAGCTGCCGAAGAAACCCGTACCCAATAGGCTTCGAGGGCCCACTAGACACATAACAATAATAAAAATAGTAAATAATGGAATATAATAACAGGGGTCACAGAAGCAATTAGTATATCAAGGAAAGCTAGCTGCACAACTAAGAATCAAATACAAGTCGACATGTACCACTAGCTAACCACATAATAGGATCTCAGGCAATGTAATAAAATGTACCCAAAATCTTTGCAACAATATATGTGAATAATAATGAAATAAATAGGAATCAAAGAAGATAAAAGAAGAATATGAACGGTATACCTGTAACCTCAAGTGAAAGAGTACACGACTGAATAAGAGTGTGAGGAATAAAATACCACATAACATGAAGCAAAAATTAACCAACAA
>JBDJHY010263617.1:0-10467 GCA_039654485.1 Withania somnifera
CTGTGTGATTGATTTGTCACCATGAAACTTGATCATCTGCCCCATGGGTGTGCTACCAGGTTGGGGTTTTGAGTTCTTATTTGGCGGGGATGTGGGATTGTTGTTTAAGCCTCCTTAGGCTAATTATCTACCATAAGGTTAGATTATATCTGTATTTCCTGTGAGTGAGTAAGAGTATCGATTTATGTTCCCTTAGTGGCCTATGTTTGTTATATGGTGGCCTTTGGCCAATCGTGGTATTGCCTTATAGCATCGGATCTTTAGATTATGTTTGTTGTGTCCCCAGGGAGGGTACTGTTTTGTCTTGGTTGGGGAAGGTGGGTACTTGGTCAAGCTATATAAAGCTTAGTTGATTTGTACTTCCTGGGTGGATTTGAGATATAGTTAGATAAGGGTCTTGGTTGGTTTATTAGTTGTTTTATATGTCAGATAAAACTTTGTTTGTCAGCATGCATTAGTTATTAGAGCATAGATGAGACTGGTATTAGTTTTCTACTATTGTATTAGCTGTTTTGTCTTACCTTTGTGATTCCTTGGTGGTCCATAATCTTGTGTTAGCTGGTTACTGTGCTGGAGCTCTAGGTATGTGTTGAGACACTATCAGCCTCATTGTTATTTAGTTTCGCCTTGTTTGTATATTCGATAGATTGTTATTGGTCTTGGCTTCCCATGTATATCTAGACATGTTACCTATTTTCCTTGGGTCTTGGGTGGATACCCTGTTACCTTATTAGCTAGTCTTTTGTTATTTCTCTTAGCTATCTGTATTCTGGACATTATTGAGGTCTTCCAGCTGGACCAAGTTCGTTTCCTCTACCTCAATACTTGATAATTGTCTGCCTTACTTTCTGTTTAGACTACTCCCTAGTCATACTTGTTTTTATCCTTCTTGTTATTACCTTGTCTTTATTATTGTTCTTTCTATTACTTTATTGGTATCTTATGCTCACTCGGTCAGCCTATTATGCCTACCGTGTACCTGTTGTTGTTGGTACTCATGCTACACTTTTGTACCATTTTCGTGGTGCAAGGCTAGGTGCTGGTTATCATTGAGGATGTGGTTCATGTGGTTAGCTTTTGAGGGCATCAATTGTAAGCTCATGGCATTTGCGTTTTCCCTCCTCTAGTCATAGAAACGTCTACCTTTACTTGTAGGCGGAGACAGTTATGCTTTTGTATTGTATAGAGCTATTGTACTCTGTTTTATTTGGATGCCTTATGTATCATAAATACCATATCTTGGGGATAGTTGTTTTGGTTTATTTTCTATTATGCCTTCCTTTTTCTCTTCTTTATGTGATTTATTTCTTATTATTTGTGTCTTGGGGTGTCGTCCTTTGCTTTCCGCTCCAGATGATCGGTTAAGGCTTGTCTACCGATGGAAATTAGTAGACTCCATCATGACCAACTTTTTGGGTCATGACATCGTGCATTCAGTAGAAGGAGGACCCTAAAGCATTCACTATACCTTGCATAATTAGGGTATTCAATTTTGCAAAGGCTATATATGATCTAGGAGAAAGTATAAATATGATGGCGCTTGCTATTTTGAGATGGTCTTTGAAGCCCCCAAACCCACAGATATGCGATGGAAAATCATACGGTGAAGAAGTCAGTTGGAATTTTCAACGATGTACTGGTGAAAGTGGTCAACTTCATATTTTTGGCTGATTTAGTGATCTTTGATTTTGAAGTTGACTTTGAGGTGCCCATTATTTTAGGGTGACCATTCTTGGACATTAGAAGAGAACTTGTTGACATAGAGAGAGGAGAGATGAAATCTAGATCGAACAATGAAGAAATAAGCTTTAATATATGTAGATCTATGAAGTACCCAAATATATGTGTGTTGTGTCTGTCGTTGACACCTTTGTTGTTGATGATAAGACCCCTGTTTATAAGAAATATACTATGGAGAGTTTGGCTGCACTAATTATGAATTTCATTGATGATGGGACTGTTCAGTTCAAAGAAGCTGAGCAAGAATTGTATGGTATTAGGAGTTATTCTTGCCCACCGAACTTGTATTTAAGAACCAGCAGTTATGGAGCTTAAAACTCTCCCTCTATATTTGAAGTATGTATTCTTGGGAGCTAGAAATACTTTGTCAGTCATTATTATTGCTGTTCTATTGGATCCTCAGGTTGAGGCATTGTTATAAGGTCTGAAGAGATTCAAGCAAGCTATTGGATTGACTATCGCAGACATTATTGGGTTTCTGCCTGGTATTTCACTCATAAAAATAGTTGGAGTCATATTGCATTCCTTGCATCGAACATCAATGCATACTTAATACACCTATTTAAGAGGTGGTGATAAAGGAGATAATAAAGTTTCTTAATGTAGGAATTGTCTGCCCAACAAATTACAATAAGTAGGTGAGCCTTGTTCAATGTGTACCAAAGAAGGGTAGAATCATTGTGGTTCCATGATTTCAATGAGACCAGTCACAGGCTGGAGAATATGCATGAATTATGGGAAGATGAATGCATGGACGTAGAAGGACCATTTCCCTTTGACTTTTATGGATAAGATATTGGATAGACCTGTTGGTAGAGGTTGGTCATCTTTTCTTGACAGTTATTTAAGGTACCATCAAATCTCAATAGCCTATATGACTAATAGAAGACAACTTTCACTTTCGCGTATAGGATAGATTCTGTTGTATGCCTTTAGGATTGTGTAATGCTCCGCTACATTCCAATGAGGTATGATGTCTATTTTTAGTGATATAGTCAAGGAAATGATTGAGGTTTGGAGCATCTGGATTGAGTTCTACAACGGTGGGAAGAAACAAACCTAGTGCTTTACTGGGATAAGTTCTACTTCATGGTTAGAGAGGGAATTTTTCTCAAGAATAAAATTTTAGCTAAAGTTATTGAGGTTTATAGAGCAACTACCGAGGTCATAACCAAGTTTTCCCCATCGATTGCTGTGAAGGGCATTCAAAGCTTTTTAGTTCACGCAGGTTTCTACGGAAGATTCATCAAGGACTTCTCAAAAATTGTACATCCTTAGTGAAAAATTCACAAGAAATAGGTGAAATTTAATTTTGATGAGGCATGCCTAAAACCCTTGGAATGTATGAAGGAGAAGCTGGTGTCTGCACCTATTATTGTGGCTCCATATTGGACTCAACCTTTTGAGGTTATGTGTGATGCTAGTGGTTTGGCTATGGAGGAAGTCATACACCAGTGGCATGAGAAGATTTTTCTCTATATTATGCTAGCAAAATACTTAATACATCTCAAAAGAATTACCATTACAGAGCAAAAGCTTTTGGTTGTGGTATTTGCTTTTGAGAAATTCAAATCTTATTTTCTATGTACCAAGGTCATAGTCCATACTGGTCACTCCACACTGAGGTCCTGAATATATTTATCCCAATCAAGTCTTAGTAATTAGGATAAGCCACATCATTATGCGATGTTAAATTAGGTGCTACTGGGTAGTCAACTCAATATTGTAGATCTAAACAAGTAAAAATTTAGTTATAGTATCATGGCTTGTTCAATACATGTAGAGATATAAGTTGGGTGTGAAAGTTGTAGTAAAGGATGGGAAAACTGGCTTCCATGGACCGTGGAATTCACAAATAGACCGTGGAGTTGTTCGTAGAACAGAGGTAGTGAGAAATAGTTATGGAGAAAAGTTCTACAGATGATACCACAAATCGTGGTTGCCATCCACATACCATGGAATTTACTATAGCAAGATGACTAACAAATGGATCCACGAACTGATCTACGAACCTTAGTTTGAAACTATAGACTGTAGATTGCATCGTGGTATCCTAGTTAGGTTTTTTTTTGTCAAACTAGGTCAACCTGACAACTTTTTCCTCCCTTTTTCTAAGTTGTAAACTCGATACAAATAGGGTGTTCAACCCATTTTTATCCTTTTCAAATTAATTGGTTCCCTTAATTAAAATCAATAACTCCCTCCCTTACATCCTCCATAAACATCCCACACATGACTCTCATAACCGTTCTAGTGTTTAAAACCAACCGTGCCTAAGATTTTTCTTGTTTTCTCTCTCGATCGCTGTTGGATTGCATAGAAAATTATACCCACTGATTTTTAATAGTGTTGGGGTTGAATCTTGGTGCATTATAATTAGATTGGTTTACTGTTCATTTTCTACTACTTTTACTTTGTTTTACTACCTAATTGAATTTCGTCTTCCATGGTGGAACTAGGGTGAAAGTGGTCTTGAAGTTTCTTTTCTATGTACACTAGAAGGTATATTAGTGATTCAGTGCATTCTGTAGTAAGTCTAAGTGAATGTTTGATTAAAACAGTTAAAAGCCATGAAAATATAAAATATATAATGTTGGTGATATGTAAACAAAAACTGGCATAATCTTGCATTGGGTGCTGTGAACCTGGAGTTTAAGAGCTGTTTGGTTTCTTTCTTACTAAAGTGTGTGTAGGGGGTGGGTGGGGGTGAGGTGATACAATATCCTTGGTGTGCAAGGGGGTGGTTGCACTTTATTAACACTGGATTTAGTTGAGTTTCTTGTTTCTTTGGAATAGACATAGGTTAGGATTTTGAACTGAGCTTTCAAATATGAAAATGCATGAACAAATTGAAATAATACTGGGTGAGAACATGGTTCATGTGTTATAATGTTATTATCATTGGTTAAGTAAAATATTTACCCTATAAGGCTGCGGGTATTACAAACTCATGCACATTGAGTATTTGGTCGCCAGCCTCCAAGGTATTTTATACTAATTCTGGTGAAGTCAAAGTAGCCCAAAGATCATGCCTATGTTTTATGTGAGGGTTCTGTGGAATTATGGAATTATCGGATGACCATTTAATTTGACTATGTGGATTTGTGTCGGAACTTGGTCATTTCATTAAATGTTAAGAGTTACAACTTGTATGGATAGAAAACTCAATTATTGATTGACAAAACCAAAGATCCATGGGAAAAATAACTCAAAAGTATAGACAAGTAGGAATTCACAATTGATTCCATGAAGCATAGACTCAGTGACGTACCATAGAAGTAGCCACCAATTCCTTCATCATCAAGGTCATTCAGTGGAAGGAAACTAAAATTGTATCGCGAACTATTGTTTGAAACATAGAACCATAGATCATCATTAGAGCCTTTCCATTTTTATATAATTCACTAGAATCTTTCAACAACTCAGTCCACAGTCCATGGACTTCACCAGCCTTAGGAATTTTTCTTGTTCTGTTTTTCAATTTTTGTACTACAACTTTGTTTGTTTTCTCTTCCATAATTATGTACTAATGCCTACCCCACAGGTACTATTCCAAAAATATTCCAATCACATCGAGGGGCCTCCAAAGCCCAATGTAGAATCAATACACTACACAATATAGGTTGAAAGATGAGGATGATTCTATACCCACTCCTGCTACTTTTGATCGGCCAGGTCTGAGGAGGAGTATAATGTCCAAACCTAACCAATAACCTCCTCTAAATATGAAGACTTAAATGAGATCCTTTTCAATTGCACAATCATTCCCTATTCAATTTGATGATATGGGGCTTCACTAGAGATATAAATGTTGGGTCCAGAGATGACTCTGGTGATGATGATGATGATGATAGTTTGGGATCCGCTGATGGAGCTGGTCATAGTGATAACTCTACTAAGGGTCCTGGTGATGCTGATGCTCAGATTGTAATAGATAGCTTTGCCCCTGGGATAGATTTGGTTATAGAGTAGGCAGTTGCAGAGATTCACAGCAAGGCATGGACTGAGCATAATGCTCTTCGATGGGCAGTCTTGGGAACTAGAGAGTTATATGATGCTGGTTTAGATCCTACTGCAAATTTTTTACAGAAGAGATCTATATTAAAGGAGATACAAATTCGGGCTACTGGTATCACAAAGCTTCCAGATATTAGAGAGTTGATGGATCAGTATGTGTTTGACCGGTTGACCCAGAAGAGTGGTAAATATAGCCCTACCATGGTCTAAGAGTTTTATAGTACATATGGTAACACCATGAATAATTTTTCCTCCAAATACATATAATTGATGAATTTATCAAATCTAGATATTGTCTGAGTTCAGGATGAAATATGGATATTTCTGAGTCAAAGATGAAAGATGTATTTTTAGGCTAAACTATGTAGTTCCTGAGTCCCAATTTGAGTATGAGTATTGATTGAAGATAATTAAGGAGAAGGACTTAGGAGAGGTGTAAATCGTGATAGATAGTATCAATGTCTTGCTAACATCTTAACTCATAGAGAGTTGGTATGGTTGAGAGACCCAAAGGCTCTAATTACTAAAGCATCTCTTAGATTTACGGCTATATTTTGGTGGAATTTGGTACGCTTGACATTAAAGACGACAAAACCCTGACTCTAGAAAAAGAGGTATTGGTAGCAAGGCTCATGGAGAGGTACGACCTCATTTTTCCATAGACTATAGAAGATGAGGTATGAGATAGAGCTTTGAAGACATCAACTATAATCATTTTTCCTTGACAGGTATATTTTCTATACTTACAAGCGTTCCTGATGGGAGCCCATTGATCAAATTATAAAGGCCATAGTATTTTGGATACTGGGTTGATTCAATATGAGGAAATCCTAGTGGTGAGAGGTAGAATAGATGCTCACAGACCAACAACAGGAGTTAGTATTGAGGATCTATTTATTTCTAGTGAACAAAAGGCTACGTCAATTCACACAGATATAGGAGTTAAGGCACCATCCATGACTCCGACTACTTAATCTGGTATATCCACTACTCTTATTTCAGCTCTTAGTACTACCACTACAGCAATACCTAGCACTACTACCACTACTGAAATAGTAGCTCCTATTTATGCCACTACTACCACCGAAACTTCTATATCTTCTATTGTTGTTGCTTTTGCTATACCTACGTATGCAGTTTTACCAGCAGCTTCTACTACAGGCTTGGTCTTACACCTGAGCTTCTCAAAACGTATATGGTAAGGACTGATTGGGATGAGGCTCAAGGAAGGTTTAAATTAGTGAATTGAGGCCTTTTGTAGAGAAGAAAGTGACCCGATGATTAGTCGATAAGGTGAATCCAGAGATTTAGTCACTAAATGGCATACTTGTCAGTTAGAGTCACGGGTGATGTAGGCATTAAGAGATATACAGGCAGATAAGCTCTCCTAGATTTTGTTGGATCGTACAAAGGTTTGTATTGATTTGATGAGTTTCAGGCATGATCTATGCCAGTATTTGATAAGATTGCACCCACAGTACTAGATTCTCCAGTTGTGGGGTAAGTTATGAGCATCCTGGAACCTACACCTACCCCTAAATTGTGGGAAGAGACTTTGCGATGAGTTTGAGAAAGATGATTCTGATGATGAGATACTAGGGGATTCTAGTAAGAGAGAGTATATGGAGATTGTGATAGCTACTCATAAGTCCATTTTGAGTGAGCATTTGAGACAAGACCCCATGATTATAAAGAGCTGGAGGTGCTTCGACCAGCATAGACCCTCTACCTATTAGTATTGTTCTTAGTGTTACTACAGGTAGTGATCCATTAGGTGAGCCTAGATTTGAGAGTGTGCCAACCACAGGCACCAATGATGCCATAGGGATTACACATGTACCTACACCAGTATAGACACCAAAGGCTAGCACCAAGGGCGCCATGGGTATATTCCCAGCTTCCTTGGTTTTACCTTATTCCTATTCATTGGGGATAATGCATGTTTTATTATACAGGGGGGTTGTATTTATAGATGGCATAATGCTTGTTTTGGCATGAGGTTTTTTGTTATCATTTTTCTTTTCCCTCGTGCACTATCTAGTAAAACCGGTATGTTTAGGATTTTACTTTATGTTGGTTTGTTTTTGTGTTAAATAGGAGAACTTAGAAGAACTTGATGCAGTCGTGAATAAAAATCACATGCTAATACAAAAGTTTTTTGAAAGGAAAAAGAGAACCCCTCAAATATTTGGTTTTGTGTTGTATGTTTAATTCTGTGATAGATTGACCATTCTAGATCCATACTTTACATTGTGAGTGTTGATGTTGATAATTATGCTTAAGCTAGGTGCTGATCTCGAAAGTTGGTACTTAAGTATACAAGCCTATGCCAGGTGTGTCTGAGTTGCATTTTCCTAGTTCTTACTTTGTGTTTACAAGCTAGAACGTGGCTAGTTGGTCTTGCTAAAGTTATAGGATAGTTGATTAGGAAAGAATCATAGGCTATTTTTGTAATTTCGTCCAATTATCCTAAATAGCTGACCAAATAGTGAATGAGTATCCCTTGATCCTTGATTTTGAGCCTGATATATTTTTCCTTTTTGTTTCTAAACCTGAACACCTTTTCAGTTTGATTTCTATGTTTTCCTTTTGGCTCTTTTCCCTACTTGGACACTAAGCCAAAATTCAGACTAAAAGCATAAGTTGAGAGTGGTCATATAGGGGTAATAAATAATAAAGATAGGTATGAAAAGTTTAAGTTGGTTTAAAAAAGAAAAAACCGGTGTGTTATGAGTTGAAAAGAAAAAAAAGAAAAAAAAAGCAAGTTAATAATCAATGAAAGACCACACCTAGAATAGAACAAAAAGGGGAAAGAAAGGGGAGGTTGAAGGGACATAAGATAGTGTAGTGCCAAGGAGGGCTTGGTCACAAATTCCAAAATGTACCATACCAACCTCAAAGCCTACATTACAAGCCAATAAAAGTCCTATAGTGATCCTAGTCCAACTGTCAGAAAGCAGAAGTGTAAAAAATAAGGGCAATAATATGTTCTTTGTACACGCATTATTTAAATTTCCTTGTGAGGGTGAGAAAACTTATTGGTACCGATATTAATATATATTGTGTGTATGGGACTTCTATGACTGTAAGCGCACTAGGATAACATTGGTTGATTGCTGATGACAAAGATGATGGTCACATTTGTATGCATTCTTGTCTGTTTGTGGCATGGTGTCATTTATAGATCCTTTTGTGTTAACTAAATCATTCCTGTGGCATACATGTTTTGATATGTAAAGGAGGGGTACCTTGTGACATATATATGCCTGATGACGTGTGACTATTTTAGATCTCCTAAGACTTTTTTATTTAAGCATCATTGTATTAGTTTGGTCCTAGTTAGTTTCTTGAGGACAAGAAAATGCTTTAAGTTAAGGGTGTTGATGTATCATGAGTCTACGATGCTTTTGTTTCTTAAAATGAGGAGTTTTGTGAGTTTTTGAGCTTTTTATGTGGATATAATGGTATTTTGTGTGAAATTGCAGGTAAATAGGTTGTGGAAGCAAACATTTCACTTTAGAGTGAAAAAGGAGTCAATTTACAACTTTTTGAGTGGACCACATATCGTATATGGACTCCATGGACCATCACTTTATTTGTGGAAGTGAGGCAGAGTGTGTCATTTGCAAGGGAAAAACCATAGATGAAACAACAAAGCGTAGACTCCATCTACAGACCGTACTTATAATCGTAGAATTATTCCAGTAAAGGAGTTTTAAGATAATCAAACCATAGACTGACCCACAGATCGTGGCCCGAAACTATGGTTCGTGGATGACATTGGATGATTAATAGAGATTTTTTCCTTAATAATGGCTCGTAGACCTTGTTCCACGGTCCATGGACATAAATTAAAAAGGATACAAATTATACAACCCAAGCGATAACAAAGTGGTGGTGAGTTGATATTTTGAATTTGATGAAGAAGCATCACAAAATTGGGAGGCTCAGGAAGAAAGGAAATGATTTTCTTTTATATTTTGGAGATGATGAAGAACATGGGACAATTGCACCTGTAGAGGATGAAGCCCTACCTCCTTCTCCAAAAATATTGCATCGCCTTGTTCTCAAGAGAGTGATGCACCCAAACTTACACCTCAATTAAGAAGTATAAAGAGGTCGCTGACAAGGTTGAGGGAATATGGCAGAGAACATGTCTCTTAGAAGTTAAGTCAACTTAATAGTTGCTACTATCGGGGAAATTAAAGCAGTAAATAAAGCAATGTTTAATACATTGACCGACTTTGTTTTCCTAGTTTGATTAGGCTATAATTTTGTACACACTATAAATACTTTCCATAGGTTTTCTTTTGAAAGGTTCAACATTTTGGTATTTTGGAGAGCATTGTTTGAAGTCTTGTGAGTACTTTGACTTTGATTGTTGAGATTTATTCAAAGATTTTATTCCATTTATCTTAATTATTCTCCAATTTGGATAATTTGTAATTGTAAGTGTTATCAATCTAAATTTATGAAAATTCTTGGTTATATAAAAATGATCATGAGTGGTTAAAACGCCCACAACTAGGGTTGTGAGCCATAATGAATTAACAACCTAGATTAAATTACTTAGTAATTCTAAACTAGTGTGTGTGCATGTATTGCTATTTTTTTTTATATTGATTGATTTTTAATGAGTGCACGCGTTAAAACTCACTTTATAGCTTACTTGCTCAACAGAAGTAAAAAATAGAAAAAGAAAATAATTAA
>JBDJHY010263627.1:0-10467 GCA_039654485.1 Withania somnifera
TTTAGTCAATGAGTACTAAATTTAAGGCTCTAAAACATAGAATTTGAGATAATTCTCGACCGAGTTGCTAGGGATCCATACTATCGGTCCCAGCAAGTCATAAATGAATTGGGGCAACTACCAAAATGCCCTAGGATGCAAGACACTGTGTATTTATCATAAATGCCCTGAAGGGTCATTACAGGTTATTTTATTCAATTTTAGTTAGACAGATTTGAAAAATATTGAGAGCCATTGGCTAATTTTAGTTTAGTTTATTTTGTCTTTAGTTCATGGTTCATAGTCTAGTTGAGTGATTAGAGGTGGATTCCTTTAGTTGCTACTATAACTTCTTTATTTTTAATTTAATTGAAGGAGCTTTATTTTGAGGATTCACGTTGTTTCTTGATTATGTTTATTGGTTTCTTGTTCATCTTTATTGGTTTAATTGGGAAGTGAAGGTATGAAGTCCCTCATTGCCCATAAACCGTTAAATTGTTCAAGCTTCTGCTTATCTTTTTATTTTGTTTCTTTCTCCCTCAATCTTGTGTTGTGAGTTGTAAACCAAATCTCATCAATGGTCAACCATAAAGGAAGAATTATATCATGTAATTCACTCTCAAAAATTCCAATATCATCTTTGAATTCAATTTCAAGTACAATGTTTCTATGAAAAAAAAACAAGTAATAAGATCTTCTATAAGAGTTATGCTCAAAGAGTCACTCCTATTGAATTGATCAACTTTATTGACAACATTAACAAATTAGGCTTATTAATAACTTCACAATCATCCCCTATTAGTGGATCATATTTAAGGACAAGTTGATTATTACAAAACAATGCTACCATTCAAATAATGATTGTTTTCACTAGGTGGACACAAGTCGACCTTGCAAAAAGGATCAACGATGTCACCTATAGGATCAACTAATGTATCCACTCTCTCAAATTACACATTATAAACACATGGTAAATAATAATTAATCTCTCATGAACATAAGCTATCATTAACACTTTGTCTATTTGAAATGTTAAAAGTGCTACGGTTAGCTATTGTACCTTGAATCTTGAAAGAAGACTCTTATTTACCTTGATGTAGGTAAGGAATTTCCTTTGCCTTCTCATTGGGAAGTTTCTCCTCAAGAACCTGCAAAAGAGAATAAGGGATACTAGGAAAAATGCTAGTGCTATTGTTAGCTTGCAATAAGGATTACATGTTGACAAGTTCCACACATGAGTTTCCTTTGTCTCCATCATTCAAATATTTCTTTGGCCCATCACTCAAATGCAAATCCTCACTATTTTTAGCCAAGTCTTTATCCCTTTGCACAATTGGCATTCTTTTCTTTCCTTTTCCATTTCTTCTTTCTTGAATACTTCTGGAGCTCCTATATTTTCCTCCCTTTTCTCAAGGTATAGTCCCACCAATTTAAACCAACAATTGGTTGGATTGAATCTCAGGGAGAGTGGGTTCTTGAATTTGGTAGGTAGTTCTTTGGGTGGTAATGTTTGGTCTGGGTTAATAGGTTCCTGATCATTGTTAACAATGACCTATAATGAATAATCCCAACATTAATTGCTTCCCAAAAGACTTAAGGAGACATTGGTCTTGAACCATCCTTAATACTTTATATCCTCCATTTAATTGAATACAACCTTTGAGTGAGCCCCTTGATTGCCTCCAATATGGTTTTATCAATAGGAAATTGGTCACCATATTAATAAGGCATACCTAAAGAAAGATACAAAAAAAAGTTAATGGTTAGAGAAAAACCTTTTAAGAGCTCAAGTAAAAGACATCTTTGATGTGTCCTCTCAGTTGGCGCGACCAATTTTAAGACTTATTTAAATTAGTGAGCTGCAATGAGTTCAATATCTACCCAAGGTTGGATCAATTCTTGTTCTTGAAGATCAATAAAAAGAAATAAAAAAAATACTAAAACTACCAAATCACATAAAAAGAGATAAAGAAAGAAAGGACGCTAGCACCGACGATCAACTATGTAGATGAATTACTACTTGAGAATTAGTTTTATGAATCAAAGAATGAAATAATAATTAAAGAAAAGAAACTAAAAATAATACCTTGAATTTGAGCTTTATATATGTTTGTAAATGATTAAGGTTGAGTTTGGACCCCCATAAGGTTAACTATGGTTGTCAAGTGAAGTAGCAAACCGACACTTTTGAGTCCTGGCAGATAAAATGGGTAGTGGGCGCTTGGGACTGTTCTAGACCACCACGATCAATGGGTGACCGCCACCTTGAAATCCAAGGAAGATGGAGTACCACTACCTGAGGTGGGCTGACTGCACCAAACTCCAGAAAGTCCCAGACATGAATTTTCAGCTCTTGCCTTTTGTGGTCCCCTCCTTTGTACTTTACTTCTTAGTATTTTCCTCTTTTAAGGAATATTCCTTCTTGCTATGCTCAAAACACTTTAAGATATTTCCAATTTTTTATCAAACACCAACTTTTTCTAATTTCTTCTTTTAGAAGATTTGAATTTTTCCCTAGAACACACACTAGGCACAACTTCTTCATTTTGGCTTTGCTCTTTACCAAATTTGAGATTTATGATCCTCTTGATGAAAGAATCACAACCCAATAAATTTTTACACTCAATCCAAACGAAAATTTTCAAATCTCAAAACCTTTTTCACCTTTTTCAAATTTCCTCAACTCAATAATATCAGTTTTCAAACCCCGACTTAGATTTAGCTCGAATTCAATATGTATACTATATTTGTATTAGAGAACATAAATCTAATAATTCAAAGAATACACAAAATTAAAACTATTTTTTTTGGTAAAATTTTGGATTTTTCCTTTTTTCTTTTTGTGATAACAAACCCAAGATTAAAATCATAGGAATGGTTTCAAGCATAACTTTGATACCAAATGATATGAATCTCAAAACAGAAGAAACATATAAAATACAAAAAAGATAGAGATAGATAAATAGGAGAAAATACACAAGCAATACACTTAAGTGATGACCTCCTATTATGATATCTAATGAAGCACCCAATCAATCAAATCAAGATTAGACCCAATGATAAAAAGGATTAAGAACAAATTATATAGAATTACTACCCTTAATCACAATATACAATAGAAAACCTAACCTATATGTGGACCTCAAGGGGATGATACCCAAGAAACCACACCGTGCAAACAAAGTTGCAACATTAGCTTTGCCAAGAACTCATTCTCATAGATAAGAAGAATTTCATCAATATTCAAAAATAGTCTAAGAAAATAAAACTAATATCTATGATTTATAGTATAACACTTGGGATAATTATATTATTGGCCCAAAAGTGTCATAAATACTAAAAGTAGCCTAAGTTTCTAAAACCTACACTTAAACCCCCAAAGCAATGGTGGACGGTCTCCATGTGCTTTTTAGGATCCTTTTACTTATTTGATGCCTTCCCAAGACACAATACATACATGGTATTTATCCCTGGATTGTGAAAATTACGTTTTTAGTACCATCTATATGGCCTTTAAAGCATTCAAAGCTTGCATATCTTCTATTTTCCCTCCAAGCTTTAGTTTAGCAAGAGTAGTACCACTTGGATATACATCAAGACTTATCTTCATGTGAGTTTAATGATTATTTATCTTGTGATAATAATATAAAATTTAAGCATTTGGATATACTAGTTGATCCTCCTGCTGACCAAATTAGTTCTTCTAGCAAGATCGATTTATATCCATCTAGTTTTAAAACATGTGTTTTGATTGTTGATACATTATCTATGATTCTTTTCCCTTTGTATATGATGCACAGATTGAGTAAATGGGTACATTAATTTATCCTATTGATTACCCCGATGATCCTTCTTGCAAGTTCGATGTATGTCTGTCTAGTGTAAACACTCATGATTCAAATGATAGCACATTATCATATAATTATTGTACTGATAAATTTGTTCCTAATTTTGGTCCACTAATTGAGGATGTTTATTAAGTGTTTAATAAGCCTCAAATTAGTGATAAAGTTGGTCACTTTATGAAGAGTGACTCTTTGAGCATATCGCTTGTTGAAGAGCCTATTAGTTGCCTTGTTCATAGAGAACACATGAATGAAAAATCTTTAAAGATGACATTTATCCTTTTCAAAGTGAAATTACATGCCTTAATTCTCCTTCATTTATTGATTTCTCTCTCTCTCTCTCTCTCTCTCTCTCTAAGTACAATTTCTTGTTTGCTGATGATGATACCTCTTTTAGTAAGGAACCTAGTGGTGTAAACCTTGATAGTGACATAGCTCTTGAGGGATATACTATTTATAATAATCCATTATGGTATGAAGACATTCATTAAAAATTTAGAAATGTCTTCCTTAAAGATGAGAGTACACTTATAGGAAAGAATCATGTCAAAAGGAAAGGAGATTTTTTACTTTCCATTTACTTCTCATTGTGTGATCCAAATTTTAATAGTATGCTTGATGATGTTGAGGACAGCTTAGATGAGGTTATTTTAAGCAATAATTATCTTTACTATCTATCTACATATGATGACATTAATACTTGTGAGAGTGTATTGAATGTTGATAGAAATCATAGTGGGGCAAGTAGAAGTTTTTTCGATTCTATTTTGTGTTCCTTTTACCAATTTTCCCCCAGTATTGGTTTCTATTTTTGTAATGGTTCTTTTTATTTACCACTTTGTCAAATTTGTTTAAGTGATCAAGTATCCTTTGTTTTATTGGATTACAATCCCTTTGTTTTCTTCTTTATGCTTTGTTATATGTAAATTTTGTACACACTTGGCATAGTGATAGAGTTGGTTTTCTAATGCTAAACCTCGTTTCATGAGAATATTGTTGTTGTTTGCCTTCTCTATGGTTTTTTAAGGAAGAATCCTATTAAATAAAGGGAGAATGATACAAATCGAGCATTATGAAAGATTTACAAATGAAGCCAAACTAAGGAGTGGGTGGACTTGTCACTAATTCAGGACTTGGAATGCTTAAAGGGCACTTAGAATAAAGGCATGAAGCTCGAGAACTTGCTAAAGTGGACCTAAAAGGAACCAATTGGAAGATATTTTGTGTTTGAAAAAAGGGGATATTTATGCAAAAGAGGCTATTTATAAAATACAAGACCTGAATCCTAAGAATACCAAGAAGGCCCTTATTTCATTAAGGATATTTTTGTAATAATCACCCTTAGTCTTTCTCCTTAGCTTATCTTAGTATAAATACAACACTTTTTATTTATTAGGATAGTTTATGTTGAAGTTTTGAAGACATATCTTGTGTTAGATTGAGATCTTAGCAAACATTATATTTCTAGTTGGTTTGTAAGGCGTTGTTGCTTGGGTATCCATCCCTTGAGGTCCTCCTATAGGTTAGGTGCTTTTTGGGACTTGTTGATTAAGAGTCGTAATTCATCTATTGTTATCATTATTAAGCCTTTTCCTTCTTTGTGTCTTGTCTTGATTTGATATAATTGGTGATTATTTGAATATCTAATAGGATTTCTTTGCTCTTTATAGTGGTGGTTGCCTATAGATTTAATTGTTTGTGTGTTTTCTCCGTTTTATCTTTCTCTATCTTCAGTTTATTGCATTTTATCTTTTGTTTAAATTTTGAGAATCACATCATTTCTAGACACCTACAAAAGAGAAGTTATAGGAAATAGATTCATAGATACACAAGGACTCTTGAACCTAATTCTCTAATAACAAGCTTCTCATGCCTTGAGCCTACACCGTAGGCAGGACCAAGAGTACCCTTTGTTTGAGCATGCTTCTTATGAAACTATATTACCAAAATCATTAAAAAACAAGATAGTGGAAACTAGAGTCTTAATATTATAAACTTAAATTCAGTTACTGAGATTAAAAACTAATTTAATAACTAAAAGACAATACTGTCAATATTCTCAAACACATATATGCTAGTGTACATGTTTTTCGTAGTAGCTCTTTCAAGTAGAAAGACAAAACTTAGGGTCATGTGATTAGTATATTTAATTCCCTAAGCCTATACCCTTGAGGGGACATGGTACCCGTGATCCTGAGAGACCCTAAGATAACTCTTGTACCATGCAAAAGTCTAAAATTATGACATAAACTAACAGAAGTATAAAAAACTAAATGTAATGTGATATTTGAAATATGAATGTGAACAAATTCAAATCCATCAACATGTTTGAGAAGACGTATAAGAAAACCTAATACAACTGAGTATCGGTCTAAAAACCTCTAACTGAAGAATACTGAATCATATGGGATAAACCCCCTACTAGTTTAGAAACTGAAATAAAGACATAATGAAGATAGTTTCTAAGAGCAACCAAAGACTGAAAGTGTCCCTGACTGAATGAAAACTCACCACTAACTCGAAGTTTAATGAAGATCTAAGATAACCTTGAGCGCATTATAGATGGACTGAATCCACATTAAGAGACAATGTAGGCACAAAATTATGCATCAGTATAAGGAAGGTACTAAGTAGTGAGATAATCCATAAATAAAAGTAAAGGAAAGATATCATATTTAAAGGAGTTTACAGTAATTTAAACCAATAAAGCAAATGTAAAAAAGCTGATGTATGCCAACCTGAAAATGCAAAATCTAAGAACTTAAAATATAAGTCATGATCTGAAAACTGAAACATAAAATAATTATTTAAAGCTAATGTTCCATGCACCTATAGGCCGTACAGTCATGAAATCATACTATATGGATCATATGTATTAAAAAATCATAAACTAATGCACTGTGGGAGATTTTTCTAACCAACATAAACCATGGAGCAACACAGAGTCCATTGTACTATACCCTCCACGCGGGAAAGAAAGGGTTCTAACTTTCCAAGGATACAACCACACTACTAAGGATCCTAAAAATCCACTGAGGGCTAAGCATAAACCTACGCAGGCAATGTAGTTATGGAACATGGATTATGTAGAACCCTCATTTTCTCGGTGCTAAATAATCCTCCCAAATATGTACTATACTTATGCTCAATCTTATCTGAGGGAAATGTCTGGATTCCAAAAGAAAAACCCGTGTCACATGATGGCATATACAAAAATCCATAAAGGTGAGTCGGGGCTCCATAATATATCATACTATAAAAACTATGCTAACATTTTATTATTTCAAGAATCATACTTGCTTAATCATAATGAAAACAAAAGATTAAATTGATGTTATTTACCTAAAAACATCGAGATTCATGCAAATCATCATGCTATGTCATGTATGATAGTCAAAATCATGAATAAGAATGAAAACCATGGGAACTTACAAAATTTATAGGAGTAAATATTAGGGAAAATAATCAGGGATAAATATTCAATCTAATTCATGAATTTGGGTTAACCCTAATTTGAAACTGATAGTATTTTCTTGGAAACTATGAAGGTTTGGGCATGAAGGTGAAAGGAGCCTTCATTCAATACACATATACCCGTTAATTGAGGTTTCTGACTTTGGACCTGAGGGAGAGCTTGAATTCTTGACCTTGAAGATGAAGTACCCTAGTTTTTTTAGAGAATCTTGTTTGACTTGGGAGTTGAGTGCATAGAGTGAAAGAAATTTTCTAAGTGTGTGTATATATACTACTCATTGGGAAAGTTAAGACAACTTAGTATTAGGCTAGGGTAAAAGGGAATTGACCAAAAAACCCTTTATTAAACTGCTAAAAATATATGAGTGGAGCACCATACGGTTCGAATGGATGGTGTATGGGTCGTACGTTGGGCCTGTATGATCTAAGAGAAATCTTAGGGTTCTATCATGGATCATTGTATGGTCATAGGGTCCTACCATGGGTCATGTAGGTGTCCGTATGAATATTTTTTATCACTTGTCTTAAAGGAATTCTAAGACTTGTCCCATAGAAATCCATACGATCCGTAGGGCCATCCTACAGTCCATATGGACCGTTCATATAAAAATGGCTGAGTTTTTTAGAACCACCCCCTCCCACGAACCACCATATAGATTATATAGATTTTGTATGGTCTATATGAGTTCAAATCATAAAACTTCCATATCTCAAGTCCCCTTCCCACGGAGGGAGGTACTGTCTGTGCCAGGGCACCACGGTCGTACCCATGTCTGTACTCCTAGGAATTTAAGGAAAAACATCCCTTCAGCTTTTATCTTCTGGTAAATTTAGCTTAGACTAGTTGTTTAGCATGACGTGAGTACGAGGCCTTATAATATATCCTCTTGGGATTATTCATCCTCGAATAAAAACTAAGGGGTCGTTCGGCCATGGATTTTTTTTTTACTTTTTCCAGAAAAAATGATCACTTTTTATGTTTGGCCATAAAAATTTCAAATAATGATCACTTTTAATGTTTGGCCATAAAAATTTCAAATACAATTTTGAATAGAATTTGGAAAAGTGAAAACAGGTTTAACCTATTTTCGCTTTTCCCTAAATCCAATTTCAACTTTAAATATTATTGTATATTACCCTAACTTTTATATGTTTCTTAAATCACCCCAGGGCTTTTTATTTTCTTGTTCAACATTACTTATAAACCATGGTTTTAGTTATTATATTGTTCGAAAATGATTATATTTATCTGATTGGTTGTTTTATTGTTGTTATATCATAGAAGAGTAAAAATAATAAGCAAACCACGTGGTTCAATCACCAATAAATAGACATATAATAAGGAATAAATTTATGAAAAATGTTAACTTACGACAGCTATTGCATCGTTGTCGTGAGTTAAGTACAAATTTATATTGTTAAGTTGGGTGATTTTGCTATTTTTAGAAATTTGGTGTGTAAATTATATCTTAAAAGAATCTTTCCAAAAGACAAAAAGTCTTTTTTTAAAAAAGGTATGGTCAAACACAACTTCAAACTCTAACTCCAACTCCATTTTTTTTATTTTCATGGACAAGCGCCTACTAAGATTGAGTAATCTGGGCATGAAATAATACGGCTGAGCTCTAGAATAGCTAATTATGATTTATACACTGACATGGAAGGAATTGAATGTTGAGTACATCATGACTCAAACTTCTAACTGGACTGTAACATGAATATGACTGAATATACTAAGTGTTATTTGGTACCCATAGACTTACAATGGACTAATAAGGCATCATGGAGTCTAAGAAAAGTATTATAGGATATATTAAGGAATAGTAACCTCAAGATGAGATGGAATTAGGAGGGAAAAAATGGGGATACCTAGCCTTCATATCTTCTTTATCTTCCCAAGTAGCCATCTCCATAGACTGACTCCTCTAAAGTACTTTGATTGAAGACACTTTTTAATTTATAAGTCTGCGAACTTGTCGGTCTAGAATCTGAACTGCCACTTCCTCATAGAACAAGATATCCTCCATAACCACACAGTCATAGGTAACCACAAATGTTGGGTCTCCATAGTACTTTCTCAACAGAGACACATGAAAGACCAGATGAACTGATTCTAACTCTGTAAGCAAATCTAATTCATAAGCTGTAATAAACCTCATGGTCATTTATAATAAATACGTGATGTTTTTCATTCTAGAGAATTTTGATAGTTTCCCCAAGTTATTTATGACTTGCTGGGACCGACATTTCGAATCCCTGGTGACTCGATTGAGAAATATCTCAGATTCCCTATTTTAGAGCCTAAACCTAAGTACTCGTTGACCAAAGTCAACTTTCATTTAAGAAGATCTCAGAATTTAATTCTGACAGTTCTGTTAGCTCCGGAATACCAAACAAAGTCAAGATTGATCTTAATTTTGTGTTTTGGAGGCTTCATTTGCAAGTTATGTGAAATTGTGGAATTTAGTTAAGTTTATAGCCTAAAGAGGAGCTTGGGTAGTAATTTGATGTTCAAAGTGTCGGATTGAAATTCAGATGCTTGCACCAGCTCCAGAGTGGTGAACTTAGGCTAGGTTGACCCTTAGAATTCTTCCAAGGTGTTCGTGCTTGATTTAAGTCATTTTGTGAAAAGTTGGAAACTTTCTAGCCTTGGTAGGGAGTATTTCACTCAAACGACCTCCTAGGCCATTTTCGTTGATTGCGTTGAGTCCAAAATATGTTTTTCACTCAAAAATATATAAGGTTTTTCAAATTTTGACTCCATTTCAATTTCGGACCTTTGTTTGAAAATTCTGCAGTTGCAGATTTTTTGCATTAGGCACGATCGCGCTCCTAAAAAGCGATCACGGTAAAAAAAAATTAGCGTGATGGCGCCCTGTTGCAGCCAGTTATAAAGAGTAGAAACTTGATTTTTCATCGTATTTTTAACCTTTTTCCCAATTTCTTCTATTGTACTTATATGATTTTTGCTGGGGAATTCCGTCAAAATTTTTGAGAAAGTTTTTGAAGATTTCCTACATCGTTTTCCACTATCGGTAAGTCTTCTCTCCGTTTTAAATTCTTGAAATCCTTAGTTTCCACCATTAATGGCACCCTAAGTTGAATTTAATTAAATCCTTCCATAACCTCTAAATTTTTGAGTAATTCTTCATAAATTGAATATATATTG
>JBDJHY010263637.1:0-10467 GCA_039654485.1 Withania somnifera
AAAAATCACATAAAATCAAAACCAAATCCACAAGACTCGAACTAAGATGTCATCGAGGCCAAAATCCACATTTTGGAACAAACAACACTGTCGTAATTCGATTATGAGTTAATTTTGACAAAATATTGACTAAAGTCAACAATTTAATATTAAAGACTCTAAAACAGGAAAACTAATATAACGACCAAACAAACAACCCAGGAACAAAATCACAAGTTCAAATAAGTCATAAATGACTTAGGTTCTCTATTGTAAAGTTCTAAGATACAAGAAAATGCGAAAACACAAAAATAACTGTAAGGGTCATTACAATATCCATTACTAAAAAGGACTTTCATCCTAGAAAGTCAGAATAAAGAAGTACTTGAAGGCTCAAACAAACCTCCCAAGTAGATTCCTTTATAGGATGATCCCTCCACTAAACCTTATCTATGGGAATCTCTCTAGAGCTCAACTTACTCACCTCTCTAAAAAAACTAAAACTACATCCTCAATAATAGATAATCCCTAATAACATAAAACTAACCATAATGAAGAACATGTGACTCATTAGGGATGTACCATTTTAATATGGACACGTGGCCACCGGATGCACATCCAAAAATATATGAGTCAAAGCTAGTCTATAAGCAACACTACCAATCCGAACAAGTATCTCAGAATGGAAAATATACTAGGGGCTAAACATGCCCCTCTTCCTAAACCTCATCATGACCTCCATGGGTGATACCCACAAGAATACTTGATCACTAATACTTAACTCCAAGGCACAACGATGATGTTCTGAATAACTCTTCTGTCTACTCTGGGATGGCTAAAATCTATCATGAATCAATCAAACTGTGTCTAAAGCAGCCAAAGTAGATCTATATTCTGCAATATGAACTGAAACTCATCTAACTAACCAACAAATAAATGACACTATCTACCATATAAAACTTAGACAGAGCCATCTGAATATTGGTGTGGTAGTTGTTGTTATATGAAAACTCTACCAAAGACAAATGTTGATCTCAAGAGCCACAAAAATCAAGAACATAAGCTCTTGACATGTCTTCCAATACCTGAATGGTCCTTTAGGATTTACCAGTGGTTTGGGGTAAAATGTTGTGCTAATATTAAACTCGTTACATATACCACATTGAACCTCTCTCCAAAACTAAGTTGTAAACTAAGTATCACAATTAGAATTTATGGAAACTAGAATGTCATGAAATCTAACCACCTGCTGGAGATAAATAGAGGCTAAATTATTCACGTTGTAAGCAGTGTAAACAAGAATAAAATACACCAACTTAGTCAACCTATCAACAATAAACCTGATTGAATCATGCCTATGAGGATTTCGAGGCAAGAATTAAATAAATTACATAGTAATACATTCCCACTTCAGCTTGGGAATAAGAAGCCTCTACATAAACCACCCGATCTCTAGTGTTCAAACTTGACCTGCTGACAATTCAAGCACCAAGAAATAAACTCATCTATATCCCTCTTCATACAAATCCACCAATAAATATGCCTTAAAATATCTATACATCATAGTCGAACCTGCATGGATGGAATAACTGGAACTGTGGGCCTTACAGGGGATCAAATGAATCAAATCATCAGCTCTGGGAACATAAATTTTTCCCTCAAACCTCAAAATATTGTCTGAACCCAAAGTAGGTCTTTAGGGCTCACTCCACAACAACTAATCACAAATATCAACCAAGTCTGGGTCCATAAACTGGTACTTCTAGATCATATACACTAATGAGAACGAGACTTAATACTAGAAAAAATATGGTATGAATCAGTAAGTCAACTCTAAACCATTAGTTAGCCAAACACTAGACATTTAGGTCTAAAGCCCTTTCATAAACCATTGATGCAGCCATACTACCCATACATGTATACTTCTGGCTCGAGGCATCCTTTACCATGTTTTCCTTACCCGGATTATACAAGATTAAAATATCATAGTCCTTCGGTAACTCCATCCACCTCCGCTAGTGAGCATTATGCTCTCTCTGACTCAAAATGTACTGAAGACTACGTTGATTAATGAAAATGCCATAATGCACTCCATACAAATAGTTGTACCAAATCTAGCATGGAGACTACCACTACCAACACCAAATCCTGGGATAGGGTTGTTTCTCTCATAAATGTTAAGTTGTCTAGAAGCATAAGAAGTCATATGAACTAGTTGCGTTAAAATAAAACCAAAACCAATAATAAAAACTCATAATAGAATTGCACAATGTTGACCCTCAATAAGTAATGTCAATATAGGAGTAGAATTCAAAATAGAATTAAGAATCTGTAAACAAGTCTCGTGCTCATCAGACCACTAGAAATGAAAATACTTTCTTGTCAATCTAGTCAAATGGAGCTACTATAGAAGAGAATCCCTCAACAAAACCAAGATAGAGTTAGGAAACCCCAACAAAGATATAAATCTCTTTAGGAGTAGACAATCTAGGACAATCCCAAATAGATTCAATCTTAGTCGGACCCACATCAATACCTTCTTTGGAAATCACATATCAAAAAATGCAATTGACTCAATCCATAAGTCACACTTTGAGAACTTGACACAAAGCCAATGATATCTCAAAGTCTGATGAACAACCCATAGAAGAATCTCATGATCCTCCCTACTTCTCAAATACATAAAGATATCACGATGAACACAATAACAAAGAAATCAAGATAGGGCCTTAAAAAATGATTCATTAAATCCATAAAATCTATAGGTGTGTTAGTCAACCCAAATACATCACAGAGACTTATAATGGCCATTTCATGTCCTAAATGATGTCTTTGGGACATCTTCTATCTTGATCCTCAACTGATGGTAACCTGATCTCAAATCAATCTTAGAAAAAATGGTAGGACTCTGAAGCATGTTGAATAAATCATCAATGCAAGGCATATGATACTTATTATTTACACTCACACCATTAAGCATCCTATAATTGATACACATGATAATAGAACTATATTTCTTGTTTATGAAAAACACATGAGCACCCCAAGGTAAAACATTAGGCCAAATAAAACCCTTATCTAACAATTCTTGAAGCTGATTCTTGAACTTTCTTAGCTTATTAGGTGCAATACAATAAGGAGAAATGAAAATGGGTCATGATCCCAGCTTTAACTCAATACTAAAATCAATGTCTTACTTAGGTGGTAGTCTAGGGAGGTTGATCGAAACACATCAAGAAACTCACTAACAATAGGTACCGTCTTAGGAGTCACAAAATCAACACTATCATCTCCAAAATGCAATAAAGGATAAATAAGCATGAGAGACTAATCAACTATCTTGAATTGAAGAGATGATCCCTTTTGGTACGCGACTAACCAAACCATGCCACATGAATAAGGCTCTACCGAGAATAGATAAGGTAATAATCTTGACATAACAATTCATGACCTCTCTATGAGGGGATAACTATTCAATCCTAGTATCATGTCAAAGTCAACCATATCCAATAATATCTAATCATCCTGAGAATAGGGTCTCACCACATGATTTACTACTAAAAAATCATTTACTAAGGTAGACTTAGATAATGGCAGAGGAAACAAATCACTATCCATACTCAAATATGGATCACAATAAGATGATAAATAGGAGCAAGTAGAGCCTAGATCAAATAAAGCCGAAGCTAGCCAATAAAATAAAGAATGTACCTACAAAACCAGGATCAGATGCCTCTGCCTCGATTCCACCTGGAATAGCATAGAAATGAAAAAGATCAATACCATAACCACCATCATGACTAGTTCCTCTTCCATATCGAGGAGCATTACCGCCCCTATCGTAAGGTGGCACGACCCTTATTGGTTGTGCTGGAATAAGAGCTGGCATAACAGGAGGCTGAACCACGATCCTAAATAGTACCACACTGAGGAAAACACTTATCTATATGACTTATTTCACATCACTCATAATAAGTACCATAAGGGAGAATAAGAAGAGAAGAACTGATCAAACAACAATGTCCACAATGGACTAAGGAACAACTGCCAAAAGTTTGTTGTGATTCCTTAATGGGACGGATTGAATAGCCCTGTTGCTGAGATGGGGACCTACCACCTTAAATAAACACCCTACAATCATGCCTTGGACAAGTAAAACGACCTTCTTGATGGGGCCTCTTATCCTTCCTAACTCTCTTACTATGTCCAAGATCCTCCATAGTACGAGCATGATCATGAATGTCCTGAAAGAATGATTTGGTAGAAAATAAAACCTCAGTATTATTACAAATCTCAGTATCAAAACCAAGAGCAAAACGACGAGTACTCTCTGCCTCAGTAGATATACAATTGGCACCATAAGCAGACAATCAACAAAACTCAACCTTATGGTAAAAAAAATAGACAAAGAATGTTGCTTAAGTCTGAGAAACTCCTCTCCCCTATGATCCTGCTCAGTCTAAGGAATATGCCTTTACAAAAATGCATCAGAGAAGAAACTGCAAGTAATAGGAGTAGAATCAGTTGTCCTGGTCGAATAATAATACCTCTACCACTACTTGGTGATGTCGCCTATCTGAATCAATACCAAATAGGTCTCCAACCATATAAGGTTATACAACCTACGCTAACATCTATTAATGAAATACCTTGGGTCCTCTTCCAAAGAAAAATAAATCTCGAAGGACCCTACCTCCAAAATCGACCTAACTCCTTCTAAATAGAGTCATATATAGGAAAATGAGGCAACATAGGTAGGACCATAAATGGAGTAGGAACTTCTATGTTGAATATGGATAAATTGGTGTTTGAGGCACCTAAACTGGCAATGTAGAAATATAGGGAAGAATACCCAAACCATAACTATTCGGTGCTACTAGTACAACCTAGACTGAATGATCTTGGGTATCAAGTCAACACCTAACATGTTGGCTAGTTCGACACACCTAATAGAAATAGTAAGAAACCCTTTATATCTAGAGTTAAGGATAGAAAAATGATGAATAAATATAAGATAATAGAACTGATCCATGCACCTCTAGTGGCTGCTGACTTGGTAATTGCTTAAGATCAATTTCTATAGTTCAAATGGGTAATACTGCTCTATCAGATGCTACAAACCTATCATGGCCTTAAACTCAACCTATACCACCTCCTCTATATGGTGGTGCAAAGTTGCATCATCTTTTACTGTTGCTGAAGATCATGTTCGTGCCATCTGTGGAAGAGTGAAAAAGAACAAATGAGTGTATAAAACACCAACTATGTTACACACTAAACATAAAAGTAAAAGGGGAATGAATTCCTAAATATGTCTATGTAGCCGCCCTAACATCTTTGTAGCTGATTCGCAAGAGTGTAAAACCCATTGGCTTAAGTACCAAGGATACGGGCAAACCTAATACTCTGATACCAATTTATCATGACCCAATTCTTTAGGTAATGAGGGCATCTACATCCCACCGTAGGAGAACCACCCAACAAGCACGCAAAGCAAGAAGGGTAAACTAAAAGTGAAAGAATATAAGTCATAGAATTCAAATAAGTAGAGCAAATAGAGAAACCATATATCATATAAGGAAAGGTAAATATCCTAGATAACTAGTTACCAAAAGGAACATTCATACATGAATCTACGCTTAGTTAATAAAACATATAAATAAATAATAGAAATATGGTATACCAGTAACCTTAAATAACATGAATAGGAAAAAGGGATAACTATCATAAGTGTAATGAAAAAGGAACATGAAGTTAGCGTCCATTTGATATATCTAGCCAATAACAGTGTACTAACATAGTAAGTAAAGAAACAAATAAAAATAAATGCAACTTGTCAGCACCCCATACTAACGGAGAGTACAAACAACAAATAAGAATAAAATATCATTATGATATGATGAAACGATTATAAAGTAAATTTGTAATCTCCCATCTAAAACCCAAAACTATGGCAAGGTAAGATGCATGAAAGGCTGCTCGTAAGTATAACTCTCTTTTGGTCACCCACAAGTCCGGATTGACACATTTCATGAAATTCATAACAGCATACAACTCAACTCATAAAGAAAATTAAACTCATATAACCATAAATTGTACTCGGATCTCTATCAGGTCTATATCAAGATAAATATCAATGAACATGTACAAGCATAATTGGGACTAAATTTGATATGAAATCATCATCTGGATCATTGCCAAAACCAAGTCTAGTAATAACTCATAACTTTTATTAGCTGTTTACGTAGCCTTTTTATCATCAAAACTGGTAAAACATCTAAAAAATACTTATTTTATCTCATAATAATAAAAATAGGTCCCACAATACCATGAAAGGTTTCAAAAACAATGACATTGGGTTATTTCTTATAAAATAGTAAAACAAATGCATAAAATCTAATTTAATAATGATTTTATGCTCAATCACAACAATATCACAATAAATCCTACTGTCCCTCAGTTACAACAATACTATAATATCTAGATCAAGCTAGTCGATGTCAGGGACTCATAGAAATTACCAATAAACCCACCATATATTTTCCGTGACATCGACTCATAGAAATTACCAATAAACCCACCATATATTTTCCGTAGTCAATTAAGAACACTTAGGGTCACAGGGTAACTATAATTGCAAGGGCAACACCAATACATGACCAAGAAGTGCCACATTCCTTTTAACAAAAAAGACTATAAGGGGAAACCTTCCAACAAAAATATTTGTATTTTCTCACTCAATACTTGGGTTTTTCCCAATCCAAAAACTAATCCAAAGAAGTTGATAAATAAAAATAGTACATCATACATCTGCCTACCAGAAATAGAGGTGGAGATAGAGTTTTCCCTTATACGCAATGTGGCAAAAAAGGCTCATGAAAACCTGGGTTGGTCGGTCTTCCATTCATCCGACTGGAGGTACAGATAACAAGGACACCTTCACAACCTTCTCCCATCTGTCCCTATGTTGGAAAAGGTAAGGCAGTTCTCTTGAGTTGCTCAACCGACTAAAGAAGTGGACATGGTCATGGTTACCAACCTAAAAATTTGTAATGCCCTTCCACTCATTTCAGTATTTTTTTCATTTTTTTAAAACTTATAACTTTCCTGTAGATGGCCTCAGTCATTTATCACTTACTGGGACTTGTAGTTTGGATCTTGGGTTATTTGTTTGTTCATTATGTTCATATCCCTATTTTGGAACCTTAACTTTTTATATCATTGACTCCGGTGGAAATTCCTTGAAATGAACTTGAAATAAAATTTTGATATTTTGGTTAACTCAAAAAATAGGTCCTGCAATACAAAGCAAGGTGTCAAAACCAATGATGTTGGGTGTTTCCCATAATATTGTAGAAACAAATGTATAAAATATAGTTTAATAATGATTTTATGCTCAATCATAACAATATCACAACAAGTCCTACTATCCCTATACAATATCAGATACTACAATATCTAGAACAACCTAGTCAATGTCAGGGACTCATAGAAATTACCGATAAGCCCACCATATATTTTCCAAAGTCAATAAAGACCACTTAGGGTCACAGGGTAAATTTAATTTCAAGGAAAACACCAATACATGACAAAGAAGTGAACATTCATTTTAACAAAAAAGACTATAAGGGGAACCTTCCAACAAAACTATATGTATTCTCTCGCTCATACATGGTTTTTTCCCAATACAAAACCTAATCCTAAGAAGTTGATAGATCAAAATAGTACATCATACATCTGCCTGTCAGAAGCAAAGGTGGAGATAGAGTTTCCCCTTATACGCAGTGTGGCGAAAAAAGCTTATGAAAACCCGGGTCAGTCGGTCTTCCATTCATCTAAATGGAGGTATGGATAACAAGGAAACCTTCATAACCTTCTCCCGTATGTCCCTATGTTGAAACAAGGTAAGGAAATTCTCTTGAGTTTCTCAACCGATTAAAGAAGCGGACATGATCATGGGTACCAATCTAGAAATCTGTAATGTCCTTTCCATTCATTTTTGTATTTTTTTCACTTTTTTAAATCTTATAAATTTCCTATAGAAGCCCTTAATCTTTGTGACTTTTTGGGACCAATAGTTTGGATCTTGGGATTTTTGTTTGGTCATTATATTTGTTTTACTATTTTCAAGTCTTAACTTTTGATATCATTGACACCGATCAACATTCCTTGAAAATGAACTTGAAATCAAATTCCAATAGTTTGGTTAGATTAGGAATACATATTTTGGTACAGATTGACTCTTGGTTTGTTTCGAAAGGATTCAATGTGAGTTTATCACAATTTACGTGTTTTGTGTTCTTTTTTGGTTTATAAATGAGCTTGAGTGGTCATTTTATGATTGAATCCTCGGATTGGAAATCTGACTTCTCCATCAACTTGATAAAACAAAAAATATAATTCTTTGACCTTTCGCCTCAATTCACCTATGAATTTTGAATAACTATACAATAATAATAAGAAAAAATTACGTGTAATTTGATAATAAGTAGGATTTAGGAATAATAGTATATACACAAATTTTATTGTTGCCTTGTAAAATAAAATAAATATTATTTTTAATAAATAGTCCTCGACTCGGACACCAATGGATTTATTTATTTAGCATGATAGAATTTTTAAATTGAGTGGGATCTCCCCCAAACATTAATTATGTCATACACACCCCTAACTATAACTACTATGTAACTACTGTTGCAAGTTGTCAATTAATCACCAACTGTTTTTTGAAAATGATTATGTAAAGAAAAAAACAGGCAAACAAAATTGGTGTTGTATGATTTTCAATGAATCCTACATCCTAAACCACCACACAACATACGATGGAAATAAGGATGAGGATAACCACTAACCAACTGTATCACTTTCAATTAGGTTGACTTTGGTAAACACTTGTTTAAAACAATCTCAGATCAAAATTTCTTCTATTCCATTGCATTCTAAATGTCATTACCATGTAATTTATATTTTTGATTGGTGTTCATTGGGTTCTAAACACATTTAGAGCTTACTTTTTGAAATCAATTTTGATGGTTTAGCTGCTGGTGCATTAATCTGGTGTACTTCTGTTTTACTCTACACGATCGTGTAGGTCTCGCACGTGATTGCGATGGACTATGCCACTACTCTACGCGATCGTAAGTGCTCAGCATGTGATTGTAATAATTTCCCCCCATTTATCTTCGTGATCACGGACTTGGCCAATGCAATTACGATGGCCTATTCCTCTACATGTAAGAATCATGACCCTCATGGATGCGATCACAATGTGTATCATAGCTGAAAGTATAAATGCCCCAAAAACCTGAATATAGCTCATTTTCTTCCATTCTTTTCATTCCAAATCCTTATTAATGAACTTGTAAATTCTTGGGTTCATTACTGAGCTTGGGAAGCATCGGGATGTTTTTCTAATCATTTTCCCACCTTTAAATTGAAAAGTTACACTTTAATTTCCATAAAATTGTTCCATAAATTTCCCAATCTCTCCTACTCTTTCTTCACTTTATTTCTTTGATTCTATTTTAATACTTGCTCCTCTTAGATCCAATTTTTTGGGATGAGTTCCTTAAAATGTGAGGAACATTTTGATACCATTTTTTAGAGTACTATTAAAAATGGTACCCAGTAGACAGTATCCAGTACTCAAAATTGTATCCATGCCCAATTGAGACCTGGTCTATTATTGGGTAATGGCTGATACTCATCATCCGATATCAGATTGAAGTTATTAGTGCTAGGTTTGGTACCTAATATGATGGTGGAATAAAAACTTATTATGCCTTTAATCGCAAAATGTAGTCTGTTAAAGGCATGTTGGAAATCAATTTTTGTTCTAATGAGTTGCCTAAGTGTGGAATTTACAGGAACAATGAGGCCATAAGAAATTGGATAAAATGAGAGAAAACCCATGCCAAAGAATGAAACAATGTGTGCAAATCAAGAGCACCTCACTATTAAGGGAAAGAAGACATACACTTTTGCATTATGCAAATCACGCAATTAATTGTGCAGTTCTGAGTAGCGTAATTAAGCAGCACAATTGAGCAACACAATTAAGTAGCACAAAGTTGTGCGGTTCACACATCCATTTATGCAGTTCAATTGTGTGGCTCTGAGCAACATAATTAAGCAATGGCCCTTTGGGTGTCTCGGTGATACAAACAAAGAAAAGACGATAACAAATTTGAGCAGTTCAATTGTGTGGTTTTGAGTAGCATAATTAAGTAGCACAAAACTGTGCGGCTCGCACATCTAATCGTGTGGTTTCACATTGATCCATACAACTCACTATTTAATTATGTCGCTCCATTGTGAAGTTCACACATCCAATTGTACGATTCAATTGTGCACTTCTAAAGAAGCACAAAACTGGACAGGAAGAACTTTGTCTTTTAATTTCTAAATTTTCTAAGGATATATAAATAACTTCTCAAGATCTGAATATAAAATCATTAGATTCCAAGAAAATTTCTTAGATTTTTCATA